>VWYH01006445.1:0-47681 GCA_013399365.1 Pampusana beccarii
GTGCTACACAGACAGACGTGCATATTTGTGAGGAAACTGCGCTGCAGTACCGCGCTTTGCCCACAGGACGGCAGCACTGAGACCCGGTGCAGCAGCCCCGGGCGACCAGTCCCGCAAACAAACAAACAAACAAACACACAAGCAAACACACAAACACCACCCAGGTGACACACACGCATACCGACGCACATCTCCCCAAGCACAGGCGTAGCCAGGATCCCCTTCCCCGAACGTTTTTGTTCAAGAGTCCAGCAGCTCACCTGTCCTCGTGAACGTGAACTGCTTCGCTGCAAACAAACAAACAAACAAAAATTTAAAAAGAAAAAAAGAAAAGAAAAGGAACAATCTCTTCCAGGCTGTTTCTCTAAGTGGTTGAGAGATTATAAATTTGCACGTGTCTTTTCCAAGCAGAATGAGCCTGTGATTCCACGAAAAAGGAGAGCAAGGAGCAGGTCAGACGGTGGGGAAAAACCCTAGAATGGGCAGTGGGAGAGAGACACGAAGGAGAAGCGGGCGCCGGGCCATGGGACAGGCAGCAGGGCAGACCTTCACAGAAACAAAACCAAAGAGGGAACAGGACAGAGAAATGAGAGGAAAGACAAGGAGAAGGGCAGAGAAACAGGAACAGGGGGTGGGCAGGGAGCAGGACCGAGAGATGGAGCGAGGAAGGGAAAAAAGGATGGGGGAGAAGAAGGCAGAGAGAGAAACAAGGACAGGGAGCAGGACAAAGGGACGGGAGAGGAAACAATTAGTGATGGGCTGCAGGACAGAGACAGAGGAATTACAAAAAAAACAGACACGAGGAGCACGACAGAACGACAGTGAGGGGAAAATGGCACAGAGAGCGGGACAGCACCGGAGCGGAAAAAAAACCAAACAACACCAAACTGAAACAAAACAACGGTGCTGGGCCACTGGACAGAGATATGGAGAAAGAAAACAACATCGAGGAAGAGAGAAAAGAAAGAAGGGACGGCTGGCTGGTGGGAAAGCAGTTAGAAAGGGTGGGAGAAGGACTGTGACAGAACAAGGGAAAAGCCAGCGAGGCCAAGCAGGGCAGGGGGACAGTGAAACTGCTTGTCTAGCGAATAATCTGTGATCTGCCAATTTATTTCCAATTTCCTCATCAGCGTTTCCCTTTTGATGCCCTTTGCAATGCATGATGGCAACTTTTCTAGCAATAGCACAGCTTCCAACAACTGGAGTCTCATATTTAATCTGTCTTCCTTGTGCTGTTAATAAACTTTGTTCTTTTCAAATGGCTCCATGGGCACACACCATTCTATAAACATACTTTGAATCAGTGCAAATAGTAATCATCTTCTCTTCGCATAATTCTAAAGCTCATGTGAGAGCAATTTTTTCAGCTTTCTGGGCAGAAGTCCCTGGAGGTAAGGGTTTAGCTTCGATTACCTTGTGGGTAGCTGTCACCGCATACCCAGCATTACGTACTCCTCGCTTTACACAAAGCCGCTTCCGTCGGTGAACCGGGAGTCTTCAGCATCCTTCAGTGGCTGGTCCTTTAAATCCGGTCGGCTGCAGTAAACAGCTTCTGTTGTTTCCAAGCAGTCGTGGACCACAGGCTCCGAAACAGATGCACTGAGGAAAGAAGCGGGATTGGCAATGTTAGTAGTAGCAATATTCACATCATCTTCTTCCACCAACACTGACTGGTATTTCAGGGGATACTAATACAGTCACTTTCTGTCCCATNCACGCCGACCGCCGCGTGACCTGAGCGCGGGAACAGCGGCTGCTCCGCGCGCGGCCGAGGCCCCGCCCCCGCGAGCGTTTAAAGAGAAAACCCGGACAGGGGGTGTGGGAGGGGCCGGGAGCGGAATACGGGATGGACGGTAGTGAGTTCTGTGCAAATATGCGATTGCAGACAGTAAAATGCAAATAAACGCTCTGCTGTGCTCTCTGAAACACGAGTGAAGCATCTAAACATGATCTGTCCCACATTCATTTGTCAATACTCTGTGGCTGTTTTAGCAGGAGTTGCACACGTTTTCCTCCTGCTCAAGAATCTAGATACCAAAAGATCCCAATAAAAACAATAATGCTTGTTTACATCTAGAATTATCTTAAATATACGTCCTTCTATGCATGTTATAGAACACTGTAACCCTGCTTTGTATATTTACATGTAGTATATGTCACTAAAACTGTTTCAATTAACTGACAAGACAAAGTTTTCCTGCGGAATATAACACAAGTGCATCTAAAAGCCCTTCAAACTGAAGTCCAGCTCTACCATGCAGTCCCACAAGCGCAAGACTTGAGCTCTGGTTTGAGCCCGATGCCGCACACCCCCTGCGCCGGGCTGCAGTACCGCGCTGCGGCCACAGGGTGGCAGCACCAACGACACCCGGCAGGCGGCGCACGGGGGACCACCGGGGCGCGACCGCGCATGCGCGGAGCCGGGGCTGCGCGGGCTGGCGTGCGCGGGGTCGACCTATACTGGGGTGACTAACCGGGACCACCCACAGCAGACGAGTCACCCGAGACAATCCGCAACAGAGAATCCGCTCTGTAGAACTAACCCACGACAGAGAACCCTCCTCAGCGGAACCTCCCGGCGGCCCGTTCGAGCTCCCTGGTGCACTATCTGCGTAGCCACGCCCCTGATTCGCATTTTCCCCGCCACATCCTCGCCCCACCCCTCCTCTTCCCTCTCGCGATCTGATTGGCAGTCTTCGAATCTCAATTTGCATTCTCCCCGCCCACTCGTATACCTGCCCAAATCCCGAGGAGACTTCCCTATTCGGCACGGCGCTCTGCTCTATTTCTATTCGACCCCATCTATTTCTATTCCTTTTCCTGTTTTCTGTTTCTTTTTCCCGGCGGCCCTTCGAGCACTGCTCTTCTGCTTTGCATGTCCCCGACTTTAGTGGCAGCACGGTGCATTCACAGAGCGCCAGTGCGCATGCGCCGTTTTCCACCTGCAGAACCGAAAAGTGGTCACCAGACGGCAGCACAGAGCACGGCAGAAGCGTACCACTGCGCACGCGCCGGTTTTGAGCTGCAGTACCGCACTTCTGTCACCCAGCGGCAGCACAGAGCACGTTTCCTTTGCAACTCTGCGCATGCGCAGCGCCCCGGACGCAGTACCGCGGGCTCGCCAGCAGGAGGCAGCCGCGAGCATGCAGCGGAGGCACGTGGGGGGGTTCCCAAAAATTGTTCTTTTTATTTATTTATTTCCCGCCCCCCCCTTGCAGACCGAGATTCAGTGCGTTTGGGGTATTTTTGTGCCGTGGCGGCGGCTCCCAGTCTATGTGTGTGGCCCTGCAGCAGAAAGTCCCCATTTGGGGGAATTGGCCCCAAATCTGTGTGGGGAAAATGAGGACGGGGAAGAGGCAGCGTTTGGAAGTGCTTTTATATCTCTCTTTTGTTTTGGGAGAGGGACGTTGTTGCCAATGAGTGATTTAGGGCTCTGCCTCCCACAGAACAACGTTTAATCACTCACGGAAAAGCAGCTGATGGGGCAAGTTCACCCCGTTATTTACCTCCGGAAGAAACATGCAGAGCCGAGCCCCGCTCGCCTTTCCTCCAGGGCTGGGGTCAGGTCACTCCAGTCTGTATCCCAGGGCTCGCAAAGCAAATTCTCAGGCATCAGAGTCTGTAGAAATCAATTTAACACGGTAGCACAGCAGCAGGGCTGGCTGGAGTTGGTGCCTGCCCAGAGGTCCCGGCCAAGCACTGAAATCCCTGGGTTTTTATATCTTTACAGACCATTCACACCACGATTCAGTCTGATAGCAACAGCTGAGCCTGGGCTCTTGTTGCTTCTCGCTGGATCTTTTCCACCCATTTCAGATCCCCAGTCAATTCCGTTCTTCCCAGCGAAGTGCAAACCACACCTGATCCCACAGATGTTCGGTGTAACCTGTAGCTGCTTTTGGTAAATACGANACACATACATACGTATTTAGGGAATATATTTGTTTCATATATATCGTCTATTTCCACTGTAATATATAATATCTACTTATACATCTACACACTTAAATACATATTTACACACATACATATGCTTAAACTTATACAGAATATCTGTATATATACGCTTATGTATCAACACTTATTATCTAGAATATCTATTTATACTTATGNTTGGGCTCATCCAGCGACCTGTGAATAGCAAAAAACATCACCAAACAGCTCGCAGCAGCTCCCCCAGGCTGCCACATTTATAGAATAAAACGTTTGGCTCGCACGCAGACCGCGCCAGCCCCACACCCACCACCGCCTGGGGTCCGGGTGCCGTTCTGCTCCCCTGAGGCAGCTCCGGCCTTTCCCTCCTGCGGAGCCTGAACCACTGCTGGTTTGGCTGGGGGGGTCGAGTGCATCCACCAGAGACACTTCCAGGTGAGGATGAGTTTTTTAATCCTTTCTATAAAGAGGATTTCTTTGCATTTTAAAAACCTCATGCATCACTGACGTTGACTCTCATGTCTCTTTTTACACATACATACGTATTTAGGGAATATATTTGTTTCATATATATCGTCTATTTCCACTGTAATATATAATATCTACTTATACATCTACACACTTAAATACATATTTACACACATACATATGCTTAAACTTATACAGAATATCTGTATATATACGCTTATGTATCAACACTTATTATCTAGAATATCTATTTATACTTATGTACCTGTTTAGCCTTCTCTTTGGACACAAATACCTTTTTAGATTTGCAGATGTTGGCATATTATTACAATCATATTATTACAATTATGTATATTTAGACCAAGATAACAATTTACACTTTGCAAATTACACGATGAGCAGTGACACGTGGCCATCTGCACAGCCCAAGCAAGAGAAACACCCCTGACCTGCCAGGGAAACGTGCCACTGAAAACCAGGCAGAAATAAAGTATGTCAGAGCACTCTGTCAAAATATCGGGAAAAAAACTCATAGCATTCAATTGCCTCTCTTTTTAAGTGTTTAGAACAAATACCCATCTGCTTAAGTATACCTGATATGCTGCGCCTATTTGGCAATTACACTTTTAACAATGGAAGTCAACATGTAAATTAGACCATTTAATTTTTTTTTTTAAGTTTCGTTTATGATAGAAAAATCAATGAGATAGAAGACATGGGTTTACTTTAAAAAAAACACAAATATTCCCATTCCTGCAGTACGGCATGAGGCTACGAAAAAGGAGTGTCAGACTCACTAACACTTTTGGCTGCACTGCAGCACACATAGGAACACGTTTCTGTGACATCTCAACTGTCACAACCGAGAACCCAAAGCCCAGCGGTGCCACCAACCTTTGCCAGACCTGCTGTGCTGGGCTCTGTGGAAGGAAATGGACTTCGGTTGCCTGTTTCAAAGAAAATGAACAGTCCTGTTGTTGGTGAGTCCTACTGCCAATTACATCACCCGGGAAGATACACTCTGAGGGCACGTTCATAAAACGCAACTTCTTGGAATGAGGAATACCGCCATTTTGAAAGATTTCTTACCAACTGAAGTCAGAACTACACACTGTAGGTTAAGAAAAAAAAGTCATTATTGAAGCAATAACTCACCCGAACCACACCAGGACTCACTGTCACTAGTTACAAGGCTGAAAGCGCTTCTTGGGAACACTTGGCAAACGTGCAGAAGCAAAATCGATTTGCCCAGGTGCCTGTATCTCAGTCAGCTTTTTGAGTACTACTTTAAGATGTTTTAAAAAACTATTGACTGAAAAAGCACAAAGCATTTATCACTGAGGCAGGCTGTTTCTTCTGGACATCTGAACTGTTACAAACACCTTCTTTCCTCTTTTAGTACAAAATAATTTCCACTGTACCATTTAATAGTAAGCCCACAGAAACAGAAGATAATGCTTTCAGGAAGAGAAATTAAGGGAGGAAGGTGAGCTTTGCACTGGTGTACCATGCTCCAGAACAGACCTTATTTCTAGTATTCGTGATAAAACATTTCATATTAAAGACATAGAATGAGAGTCAGCGCATTCTTAACGCTAAAGTCCACTCTACAAGTACCTTAGGAAAAGCGCAGACACACATCGTAGACGTACCTTGTACCTGCAGACCCCTCTGGACTCCCCCCACCCGCCTTTTCAGGGTGGAAAAATATTTTCGTGATTCTTTCCTGGTGGAAGAAAGGGCGACCACAGTGAAACGGTGGCAGCCAACATCGCCCCACATTGCGCCCACAGCCCCTCGCCCGCCCGCTGCGGCCCCGCTGCAACGAGACCCTGCCGCCCAACTGGCCCCGCGCATGCGCCCTGGCCCGGCCCCACTAACATTTAATGAAGTGATGGGGAGCAGGAGAGAGGGCTACAAAGAGAAATATAAGACAAGGGAGAAGACTCAGGATCTCAGAGAGAAAGAAAGGTCGAAAGAAAAGGTGAGAGAGGTGGAGAAAAACAACTGGGATGAGGAGCCCCACAGAGAGCTGGAGCAAGAAAATGTGGAGTCAGGGAGCAGGACAGAGGGAGAGCGGGACGGGCGGAAGGAGAACCACATTAAGGACTGTTTCCTACACAAATCAATGTCAATGTCCTACACAAACCAAGTCAATGGAGGAGGTTGCCTTAGCTGATGAGGAATGGGTCAGAGACCAATTAAGCAACCTGGACATCCATAAATCCATGGGTCCAGATGGGATGCACCCACGGGTGCTGAGGGAGCTGGCGGAAGTCATTGCTGGACCACTCTCCATCATCTTTGCCAAGTCTTGGGAGACGGGAGAGGTGCCTGAGGACTGGAGGAAAGCAAATGTCACTCCAGTCTTCAAAAAGGGTAAGAAGGAGGACCCGGGTAACTATAGACCGGTCAGCCTCACCTCGATCCCTGGGAAACTGATGGAACGCCTTATCCTTGGTGCCATCTCAAGGCATATCAAGGATAAGAGGGTTATTAGGGGCAGTCAACATGGCTTCACCAAGGGGAAGTCATGCTTGACCAACCTCATAGCCTTTTATGAGGAAATAACGAGGTGGATGGATGATGGCAGAGCGGTGGATGTGGTCTACCTTGACTTCAGCAAAGCATTTGACACGGTCTCCCACAGCATCCTGATGGCTAAGCTGAGGAAGTGTGGACTGGACGATTGGGTAGTGAGGTGGACTGGGAACTGGCTGAAGGAAAGAAGCCAGAGAGTCGTAGTCAATGGGGCAGGGTCCAGTTGGAGGCCGGTAACTAGTGGAGTGCCTCAAGGATCGGTATTGGGGCCAATATTATTCAATATATTCATTAACGATTTAGATGAGGGAATTGAGTGTACTATCAGCAAGTTTGCTGATGACACTAAACTGGGAGGAGTGGCTGACACGCCAGAGGGCTGTGCTGCCATCCAGAGAGACCTGGACAGGCTGGAGAGTTGGGCAGGGAACAATTTGATGAAATATAACAAGGGAAAGTGTAGGGTCCTGCATCTGGGCAGGAACAACCCCAGGTTCCAGTATAGGTTGGGGAATGACCTGTTAGAAAGCAGTGTAGGGGAAAGGGACCTGGGGGTCCTGGTGGACAGCAGGATGACCATGAGCCAGCACTGTGCTCATGCGGCCAAGAAGGCCAATGGCATCCTGGGGTGTATTAGAAGGGGGGTGGTTAGTAGATCGAGAGAGGTCCTCCTTCCCCTCTACTCTGCCCTGGTGAGACCACATCTGGAATATTGTGTCCAGTTCTGGGCCCCTCAGTTCAAGAAGGACAGGGAACTGCTGGAGAGAGTCCAGCGTAGGGCAACTAAGATGATTAAGGGAGTGGAGCATCTCCCTTACGAGGAAAGGCTGAGGGAGCTGGGTCTCTTTAGTTTGGAGAAGAGGAGACTGAGGGGTGACCTTATTAGTGTTTATAAATATGTAAAGGGTGAGTGTCACGAGGATGGAGCCAGGCTCTTCTCGGTGGCAAACAATGATAGGACAAGGGGTAATGGGTTCAAGCTGGAACACAAGAGGTTCCGCTTAAATTTGAGAAGAAACTTCTTCTCAGTGAGGGTGACGGAACACTGGCCCAGGCTGCCCAGGGAGGTTGTGGAGTCTCCTTCTCTGGAGACATTCAAAACCCGCCTGGACGCCTTCCTGTGTAACCTCATCTGGGTGTTCCTGCTCCGGCAGTGGGATTGGACTAGATGATCTTTTGAGGTCCCTTCCAATCCCTAACATTCTGTGATTCTGTGACCTTCGGTGACAGAGGTTGCACAAGCAGCATGGGACAGAAAGAGGAAAAAAACAGCGGGTTTAAATAATATTAATTGAAGAGCAACTCAAAGCACTAGCCGGCATCAGACGGGGCAGGGAACAGAAATCACCAAAGCTGGCTTCGCGTGCGCAGAGGTCAGGCAAGATGTGCTTACTCCTCCCGTCTGGCCTTGCCATCTCTGAGCGTGCAGTGGCCGTCGCCGGTCCCAGTGGTGCAGGGTAACCGTCCCCAGGGCCCCCCTGGGCTCCTGGCTGTGCTGGGGAATGAGCTGGCCCTGTTGAGATGGTTTACAGAGCCCTAAAAATGTCAGGTCATCCTTGATGGTGTGCTTGTCATCCTTTCCCCCTCCACTCCCAGCATTACCCTGGCAAAATCACACACACATCTGCAGTCGTCCCCCCTCCACCACAGCTCTCACTTCAGCCTTGTCCTGTGCCAGAACCGTCCTGGGAAGAGGAACTAGCCAGCAAAAATAGGGGAAGTGATCCTGTCCACATGGAAAGAGACACAGCTTTCACAGCGGAAGCTGCTTTAATGGTTTATTCCCCAAAACACGCAGCAGCTGCCCTGTGCCACTGAACCCGGGGCCAGCCACACGCCAGCATCCCCGGGCAGAGCTGGCTCGGCGCCAGGGGAACCAGCGATCCTGAGCAGGAGGCGCTTTCTCTGCTGGGGGAAGGACAGTGATGGCATAGAGGAGGCTGTGGAGGTCCCTAATGCAGATGGTGCTGCATGGGGGACACCTGTGCCATGGTCTGCCCCCCATGGGGGAACCTTCAAACCCACTAGTACCTGCCCGAGTGTCTCGGACAGCCTCTTCCCCAAGAGAGAAGGGACACAAGCATTGCACTGTCCCCCACACTGAAACCACAGGGCACCGCTTCCCCTCCTCACCTCCGCCACAAAGGAAAGCCTTGGGGTCCTCAGCGAAGTCTGTGGGACCAGGGCCAGATTTCACCCCATCGTCTAAGTGGAACCCCAAGGCTGTGGGGCTGGGGACAGGTCCCTTGCGTGGCATGAAGGAGCCAGAGTCACGCAGGGGCACGGAGGATTCATCTGGGGAGCCACCCATGCACTGGCTGAGGGAGATTCACACAGTGACATTCCCTGGGCACGGTGAAGAGCTGAAGATGAGATTTCTCTCTGTCCCATCCCCAGCAGAGCAGCTTTCACGGGGCACCTCTGCTTTCTGCTCCCCACCCACTTGTCTCCGCTGCACTCTGTGTTTTCTCACATTCATCAGTTCTCACTTCTCCATTCCCTTTTGTTAACTCAACCCCCAAAAGGAGGAACCATCCGGCAGCTGCACCCCAGCCAGCTCGTTTCCCAGCTCCAGCCTCGCTGCTCGGACGTCTGGTGAGGTCCCTGCGCTAGGTCACCATGGGCTGGGTGCTGTGGGGGGTCCTGCTCGCCTGGGTGTCAGGGGCTCGTGCGAGAGGGGCTGAGCTGCCCTCCTCTGCGGGGTCTCCAGACTGCAAGAAGGCCCTGAACCTCCCAGCTCTGGAAGTCCTGCCGGGGGGGGGCTGGGATAACCTCAGGAATGTGGATATGGGCAGAGTCATCAACCTGGGCTACTCACTGTGCAAGACCACAGAAGATGGATCTTACATCATCCCAGATGAGGTCTTCACTATCCCTCGCAAGCAGAGCAACCTGGACATGAACTCTGAGATCATCGAGTCCTGGAAAGATTACCAAAGCCTCACCTCCGCCTCCATCAACCTGGAGCTGTCCCTCTTCTCCTCCATCAACGGCAAGTTCTCCTACGACTTCCACCGGACCAAGACCCACCAAGTGAAAGACGGTGCTGTCACCACCCGAGTGCAAGTCAGGAACGTGGTTTACACCGCCAAGGTCGACCCAGCAGCAGTCCTGGACAAGGGCTTCAAGAAGCAGCTGCTGACTATCGCCAGCCACCTGGAGAACAACCAGACACGGATGGCTGATTTTCTGGCGGAGGTGCTGGTGCTTAACTATGGCACCCACACCATCACCTCTGTGGACGCCGGAGCCAGCCTGGTGCAAGAGGATCAGATCAAGGCAACCTTCCTGAAGGACAGCTGGGCCACACGGAATGCTGTCACTGCCTCGGCCGGCGTGGTCTTCCACAGCATCATCAGCATGAAAAACCAGGAGTCCCTGAACAGCAGCTTCACCAAGCAGTATCTGGATAATCGCACCAACTCCAGGGTAGAGAGCATTGGCGGGGCGCCCTTCTACCCAGGCATCACCCTCAAGACCTGGCAGGAGGGGATCAGAAACCAGCTGGTGGCTCTCGACCGCTCAGGGCTGCCCCTTTACTTCTCCATCAACCCCGGCACCCTGCCAGAGCTGCCCACCCCCACGGTGAAGAGGCTGGCCAGGCGAGTGGAGATGGCTATCCGCCGCTACTACAACTTCAATACCTACCCGGGCTGCACAGACACCACTTCACCCAACTTCAACTTCCACGCCAACGCTGATGATGGCTCCTGCAAGGGCACCATGACTAACTTCACCTTTGGGGGAGTCTTCCAGGAGTGTGCCGGGCTGGCCGGCCCCGACACCAGCACGTTGTGCCAGGCACTAGAGCAGAGGAACCCCCTCACTGGGGCTTTCTCTTGCCCCACCGCCTACACGCCAGTGCTGCTGGGCATGCAGGAGCGGGAGGAAGGCCACAGCCACCTAGAGTGCCACAACAAGTGCATCCTGGGCATCTTCTGCCACCGCGAGTGCCGGGACGTCTTCTGGCTCTCCCGGGTGCAATTCAGTGCCTACTGGTGCGCTACGAGCGGGCTGGTGGCCCCAGACTCAGGATACCTCTTTGGAGGGCTGTTCAGCACCCACAGTGCCAACGCCATCACCGGTGCCCAGTCCTGCCCCTCGGGCTACCTACCACTGAAGCTCTTTGATGAGCTCAGGGTGTGCGTGAGCCAGGACTATGAGGTCGGCGGCCAGTATGCGGTGCCCTTCGGGGGCTTCTTCAGCTGCCAGGCAGGGAACCCCTTGGCGGGGCAGCGCCAGGGCACCGCCAAAGACCCCCAGGCCAAGAGCTGCCCCCCAGGCTTCAGCCAGCACTTGGCGCTCATCAGCGACAGCTGCCAGGTGCAGTACTGCGTCCAGGCTGGCATCTTCACAGGGGGCTCGCTGCCGCCTGCGCGCCTGCCGCCCTTCACCCGGCCCCCCAGCAGCCTGCCGGCCGTCGACACGGTGCTGGTGAGCAGCGGGGACGGGGATAGCGCCTGGGTCAGGGACGGGCAGAGCCAGGCGTGGCGGCTGGCCCAGCCAGAGGAGATCCATCACGCGGCGGAGATGGTGAGGGGCCAGGGGCTGACAGGGGGCGAGGTGGCTGGTGTGACCGCGGCAGTTCTGGCAGGGCTGGCCACCATCCTGGCAACAGCCTGGTACAGCCGCCGGAGGTACAGGGCCAGGGGGTACCGCGCAATGGGCAAAGGGGACAGCCAGACATCTGCGAGCCCGGAGGACAGCACTGTGCTGAGCGTGGGTGAGGGGTACCAGCAAGAGACAGAGCGGCTGGCGGCATAAGCATCATCCTGCCCCGCAGCTCCCAGGTGACGCCTTGTGCCCCAAACCCCGACAAAGCCCCCTGCCCGCCCTCCTTCCTTGTGCCCCAAAGCCCAGCAGAGCCCCCTGCCCGCCCCCCTTCCCAGGGTCAAAGCTGTGCCATGCCACCCACCAGCCACCTCAGGCCAAGGGTCCCTGTCTGCACAGAGGTCCCAGGCTCACCTCTCCACAGAGTGACACAAGCTCTCACCCGCCACCAGGCCTCCAAGCTCCAGCCTTGAGCTCCTGGGAGGCTCCAGGGCCCTTCAGACATCCCTCCCCGCTGACCGTGGGGGCCACCTCCCAGGGCCAGCCCGCCATGGTGACCCCTGCACCTCTGCAGCTGCATTCCCCGCCGCGACCAGTCCCAGGGCTCTGCCCCTTCAGAGATAACCGAGTTTCCACTGCAAGCCATGTCCCAGCTGTGACCCCACCCCAAAAGCAAAAAAGGGGACCCAGGGCCCTTCAACAAGTCTCTGGGGACACTGGGCCGTACAAGAAGGAAACCTTGAGCGCAGCCATCTTCATCGCCCCAGGCTGGCCCCAAAACACCAGGGGAAGCTGTGCAACCCCCTACCCTCCCCTGGCACACAAGAACACCAGCAGGACTCTGGTGCGTCCACAGTGGACGCTTGCTACTAGTAAAAACCTTGGGCCCGTGTGCGCGCTGCAGCCAGCTCTGGGAACAGCCCCCACCCCCGGGTGCAGAGCCCCCCCGCTGCCGCCGGCGCCCGGGGCCGGCACACACAGCATTGGCAACGCCTCGCCTCGCGGGACAGGGGAGAGCGAGTCACCCGCCGAGTCCTGCCCGCCGCAAACGGGGGGCAACCCGTCTCCATGTATATCTATCGGGATAGATATACACACGCATGCAGAGAGGCACCGATCAGGTTTATTTCAGCCAGCAACTAACTGCGCAGGCAACGTGGCATTAAAACAGAAAAATAAGTCATGTGGTGAAAAGACTGAGTCATGTTAAGAGCCATCGGGCTGGCACCCGGGGAGGATGGGGAACCTCCTGTTTCCTCCCCTAGATCACGGGAGGGTTTTGCATAGCTCCAGCCAGGGCTTTTCTGCGGTGGGGAAAACCTGGGGCTTGGGTGGAGGAGAAATAGCACTACTGCAGCTCCCCTGGCTGCAGAGCTGCGCAAAAAGGGGCTTTCCTGGGGAAAAAGGTTTTGTCCCTTGAGGTAGAAAATAATATCCCATGCTAAGGACAGCTGGGGTCAGACCCAGGCAAAGGGGCACCAGGGAAATGAGGGGTGCCAGGCCCTCCCCACGGTGCCCTCTCGCTCACCTGGCCACACAGACGACGGACAGAAGACAACAGAGAGGCCAGGCCGTGCAGGGACGGCGAGCGTCCCTTGCCATCCGCTTTATTGACCTCCCCACCCCCCGGCTCCATGGGGTGGCCAGCTGAGGGTGACGCACCCCCCTGGACATGGAGAGGAAAAACAGTGATGACAACAGAACCACGCACAGCAGGATGGACACAGGTACCCCTCCCATGCCAGAGTCCCCTGGGGCACAGGAAAACCAGGAGGAGAATGCAACAAAACAGGCTGGGAGGCCCCAACCCCCCGGCAGCAACAGTGCGGGGCTGGGGACAGCCCGGGCAGTGGTGGGTGCTGCCCCCCACTCTGCTCCCCAACCCTGGGGGTGTTGCAGGTCAGGGGCATGAGCACAGCCAGCCCCCATGAACGGGGAGTGTGCCCCCAGGGCAGTCCCCAAAGCCATGGTACCCCCAGCACTGCATCACAGGTGGCTCGGAGAGGCCCTATAAAGTCCCTGGGGGTTGGCAGTGCAACCCCCATGCAACCCCCCTACCCCCATCACCCACACTCCCCGCGCCAACCCCCTGGTCGCAGCCCAAAACTGCCGTGCCAACCCACGGCCAGCCAGCTGCCTCCCGCCCCCCCGGGAACTGTGGGGTGGTGCTGGGACCCAGCGGGAAGGGGAGCAGTTCCCACGCACACTGTGCCTGGTCCCACCCACCGGGACCCACTGGTGACAGCCCCACTGTGGGGCACTAACCCCCTTCGGGGCATGGGAGTGGTGCTGCCCCTGCCCTATCGCCCCCAAGTGCCACCCGGCTCAGCCCTCAGGCTGGCCGCAGCATCGTGTTCCCCCAGCGCCCCTCCCAAAACGCCACCAACTATAAGCACAGATACACGACAAACCCCAAAACACGAGGTATATAAAAATTCAACACGGGGACGCCCCCATACGAACAGTTCAAGGAACCCACAAGTGGGGGTGGGAGACAGGCCAGGAAATGTGCCTTCCCCCCTCCCCCAGCACCCAGCAGCCTCCCCCAGCGCACGGCGGGGGGCGCAGCCCAGACAAGGGGACCCCGCAGGGCACAGCTCAGACACAGCCAGGAGGAGAAGCGGGCACGGGGCTGGGGGGCAGCTGAGGCAGACTGGGCCCCCCCAGCCTCCGTGGACACAGGAGACAGCAGGGAGGTACCGGACAGGACAAACGAACAGAGGGCTGAGGGACAAGGCAGAGCAAGGGGGCCTGCCATGGCCGCCTTGCACCCAGGCCAGGTCCCAGCACCAGGTGGGTGTCAGAGGCGTCCACTGGATGAGGAAGGGGGGAAGCCTGGCACCCCAAAGCCCTCGGCATGGCGGCAGTGGGGACGGGACAGCGAGACCAGCACAAAGCCCTGTGGCTCGGTGCGGCTCGGCTCCCTCCTTGTGGGAGGGAAGGGGACGGCCAAAAGGACCTTCTCCCACATGCCCGGCCAGCCTGGCGCTGCTCCCCCTGGGTGGGTGCCACCGGGCGCAGGATGCTCCAGGTGGCCCCTGCAAAGCCCCGAGACGGGTTTCTCCAGCAGCTTCATCCTTGCGGGGGGGCCGCACAGGCACCCCTTCCCTCCCTGCCGCAGTCTCAGTCCTTCTCCTGCGCCAGGCTCTCCTCTGTGATGCCCTGGGCCGCCAGCTCAGCCAGGACATTGTCCAGGTAGTTGATGTCAGGGTAGCCATGGCCAGTGAGGTTGGAGCCAAACTCTGTCTTGTGGTGGATCTCGTTCCAGATCACTGTGTCTGACTCACCCGTGGTGCTGGAGGTCCCGATTGCAAAGATCAAGCGCCGGTCCCAGGCTACCAGCAGCAACTTCAGTACCTGTCAAGGGGAGAGACAGGACAGGCAACAAGGTAAACGCGCAGGTGACACAGCCATTTCTGCTCAGGGCACGCCTGAGCATCCTGGTGTGCCCCAGCCACATGGGCAACCCACAGCCAAGCCCTACCAGGGAGGTCGGGATTCCAGCCCAAGCCTCACCAAATAGCGGGACCGCGCTGCAAAGCTCCCCCAGCACATGGGAATGTCACTGGGCATCTACAGAGTACGCTGGATGGGCTACAGGCAAAACCTCCACCCAGCATCTGCCTGCATAAGCCCCATCTGCTTTTCCCCATGCTCCAAATAGCTGCTCGCTCCCTCCCCACCTCACTATGCCCTTGAGCATGCCTTGGCCAGCTCGAGCTGCCTGGGAGAGCACCTCACCTTTCTGCCCTTCTCGCTGTCTGGCAGGTAGCAGTGCCGGGGGAAGCCGCGGGCAGTGAAGCTCTTCCCAGGGTTGGGATGCTCTGGTCCCTGCAGTGTGTGGAGTGGGAGAGGAACAAAACCCTTTCAGAGCTCAGAATGGTGCTCTGGGCACAAGGTAACCCCCCAGCCTCAGCGGATGCCGAGCTGCTTGCTGCTGTGCTGGGCAGCCGCCCTCCGGCACAGTGGCCCTGAACACCACGGTCCCCTGGCCACCAGGCAGACCGGGTCAGCACTTTAACGCAGATGTAGCTGGCACTTCCCACAACATCCTTATGGTCACGGTCACACAGCTCCTGAGACACTGTTGAACCCAGAGCCGTGAGGCAAGGCATGAGCTGCAGCATGACCCAGGGGTGACGGAGCAGTGACAAGGGCCACCAGCCCCACAACGGACCACCCACGTACCCCCCTGTGCACAGGGCTGGGCCGCACCTGCACTCCTGGCGGAATGTTGTAGATGATGCGGATGGTTTTGCAGTCAGAGTGGCCAGGCAGCGCGTGAGGGATGATGTGATACTCCATCTTCCCTGGCGGCTGCGTACCCGTCTTCACCCCATAGATGGTTTTGCAGGTGGGACACTGCAGGCTCCCATCCTGAGCAGGAAAAGAGGGGAACATAATGAAACTGGTACCCCCCAGCACCAAGCCTGACCGGGCACTTTGTCCCTGAGCAGCACTGAGCAACATTTTCATCATGAAAACAGTGATTTCAAACACTCAGGGAATAGGTCTGGGAGAATTTGCTACAGTGACCCAACTTCAACCAAAAACCTGAGGCCTGCGTTCTCTTCCTCATCATTTTACAGCCCTTTCTACTTTCCCTACCTTTGTTTTGGGTTTGTTTGGTTAGTTTTTGTTTGTCTTTTTTTCAAAGAGGGAAAGATGATAAATATTAAAAAAACCCCAAACCACGTGAAAAGCATTTTCCTGCGAATGCTGAGCACAAGGGCCATTTGCAGGGAGCTCGGGAAAGCCCACCCATGGCTGGAAAAGCTCTGCCTGGCACCAGATGCCAGGGAGCTCTGCTCAAACAGGCAGGGATCAAAGTTCAGCGCCACTGGCCCTGGGGAAGAAAACAAGGACATAAAGCTGGGCATAGTGGGGGAAAAAACACCCACACAATCCTGCTTTCTGATTTAGCAGTCCCAAAGTGCTTGCTGCTGCTAAAAACTGAACTCCCCGTCAGGGTGGGGCAGTCAGAGCCCTGCGGGCAGCAGGACTCGAGCTCCATCCCACCAAGGACAGGTGGGGCTCAGCACAGGTCACTGGGCCGGGAGCTTGGGCACCCTCCAGGCTGCGGCCTTGCACCTTGTTGCCGTTGTTGTACATGGCGACCAGGCAGTGGAGGTGGAAGATGTGGCCACATTTCACCAGCTTCCCCACCAGGTCAGGCTTGACGGTCGGCTGGGGTCCCTTGTAGCCGGAGGGGGCAGAGAGGCGCTCCATGCAGATGGTGCAGTCCTGCGCAGGAGGAAGGAGAGGGTCAGACGGGTGCATGCAGCCAGAGCCTCGCTGAGGACACAGGGCTGATGAGCTGCCCCGGTCAAGCCCAGGGACCAGCACCCATCCCTGGTGCCGTGCTGTCACCCCAGGCCACCGCAGGGCCTGGCCAACACGTACATGCAGCACGTAGCCCCTCTTTGGAGGAGGGACGGGGATAGGGCAGAGCCGTGGGGGTGGTGGGAGACCCCTGTGAGGCATAGGGGCATCGCCCGTGTCCCCAGTCCCTCCTCCCGGAGCAAAGCACCCCGGAGACGCCCCAGCACAACCCCCGCCGCTCTCACCTCATCCGGCGGATGCCGCACCTTCTGCAGGTATTTTTTCAGTACCTCCTCTGGGGTTTTACCTGAGGGAGAGCAAGAGCCCGAGGGGCTGGAGGGCAGCATGGGGGACACGCACTGCTGGGAGCAGTAGGAGGGGACACAGGGGACAGGGGAAGCAGGTACGGAAGGGCAGACAGGAACAGGGGCCAAGTGCCTCTCACCCTTCTTGGCCTGTTTCTTGGTGGTCTTGCGGCAGGTGTGGGAGATGCCAGGGATGGACTGGATCTCGCTTTTGCTGACGGGCGGGGGATGCAGCACCAGCTTGGGGGGCCGTGTCAGGCAGACAGGCAGCCCGGCCGCACTCATCAGGATCCCGGTGATCCCTGGGTGAGGGGGTTAGAAATGACACTGAGGAACCAGCATCACCCCAAAACCGAGATGTTCCCCTGAAAACCACCCCGCTTGGGCGGGTTCCCCCCAAGAGGCCAGCACCTGCGGGCACCGGGCGCCCCGCTGCAGCCCCATCCTCACCTGCCAGTGCCGGGTTGACGGGGCTGGAGCCGGTGAGGTTCTTCACGGGCACAGTGGGGACCCTGCAAGGAGCCAGCAGAGACCACGTCACGGCCAGCGACAGGCACCCACGTCCCTGCAGCCCCCGGGGCCAGTGGGGGCTGGACAACAGTTGCCTGAGCAACTGCACAGGCCCCGGGCCCCGGCTGGAAACAGAGACTCCCCCGACAGGGCAACCTGTCCCTCCGCCCCACTGCTGCCTTTTCTTTCACTCTTTAGAAACCCTGCCTGCGTCTCCATTCATGGCCCCTTTTTGTCACCACTCCCTGGGCCTGTCTGTTGTTTATTTTCCTCTTTTCTCCTTCGGCCACCTCGCTGCGGCAGCTCTTCCCCCCCCCCCCCGCCCCTTGAGGCTCTCTTCCATGGGAAAGTTTCCCAGCAGGTCAGGAGCACAGGGAAGGGGGAGGATGGAGAGGGAGAGGAAAGGGGCCAGGCTGCGACAGAAGGCTGATGGCAGAGCCAGACAAAGGGGAGAAACAGGCTCACTAAATGCCCACGCCTTTCAAAAAATGTGTCTTGGGATGGTGGGGGTCCGGAGGGACCCCTTTTCAAGGGGCCTGAATGGCTTTTCTTCAGGCCTTTCACAGTCCCCAACCCATCCCCTGCCACCAAGAGAAAGAGCAGCCTCAGCCTCGTCATTGACATGCACGAGCCACCCCGTCCCCCCTCCCATCCCGGGGAACGAGCGGGCCCGCAGAGACCTCCGCCTGTGGGAGGCTGGGGACCACTGAGGTCCATCTCCCACCAGGCTCAGGGGTGACAGCACCCCTGCGGTGGGGAGGGTCCACAGGGCTGCGGTCCCTGTGCCCTGGGGAGGGGAAAATAAAATTAATTAAAAAAAAAAAAAATTATGTTTATATAGATATATCTAAAAAAATATCACACTGCCCGTTTTCCTCCCAGCTGCCCTCTCGCTCCCACGCGGTGGGACTCACCCGGAGGCGATGAGCACCCGTGACTGGGCGATGGCCAGGCGCTGGAGGTGGCTGCGGTTCAGGGTGCCGAGGCCAGGGTGCGACGCCTTGCTGCTGCCTGCGCCGGGGGGGCTGGCGGCCGAGCCGGCGGAGCTCAGGGCTGGCGTGCTGGCCGCCTGCCGCCGGGCCCCCTGGGCTGCGGGCAGCTTCAGTGAGCCACGCGCCACAGCCACGCCGTCGGGCGCCTTGGCCCCTGGGGCCAGTGCTGGGGCTTTGGGGACGGCGGGGGGCGCAGGGGGAGCTTTGCGGGGCTGCAGGGTGGCGGTGCCAGGGCCGGTGGCTGACACGGTGGCTTTGACGCTCATGACCAGCAGGCACTGGGGACAGGCGCAGGTGGGGGCCGGGGGGGCTGCCGCCACCCCAGGGCTCGCTGGCCAGGACTGCGACTTGGGCAGGGTGCCCGACACCAGCGGGTAGACCATGTCGAGGCGGCGGCGGACACGGCGCTTGCGCTGGGTCTGCCGGTTGATCTGGCCCATGGTGGCAAAGTCAATGACGTAGCAGAAGCCAATGGCACTTAGGTCCACCCAGGGGTGCTGCTTCTCGTAGGCGCGCTGGATGGTGATGCCCACGTCCATGTCGTACGGCGTCCAGGACCCGCTGTCATTCTCCCACTCCCACACGACACCCTTGCCTGGCGCGGACGATGGGTCGTAGTAGCTGCGCCGGACAGGACGGATAGTGCCTGGGGGAGGGCGAGAGATGCCGTCAGACCCCGGCGCCGGCGCCCACCTGCAGGTAGGGAGCGAAACCACCCCAACCTGCCCCACTGGTGCCGTTCGGCACGGGGACACGACGCTGAACAGGACGGCTCTCTGGCTCAGCTGTCGTCCTCGCCCTGCCAGGGGACGGGTGTACCGTGGTCCCCCAGGCCACTGCCTGCAGGCCACCCCGCCACCAGCACACCCAGGGGGCAGGGAGCCCCTGGGCTGTACGTGCACCCCTAGTGTGACCCAGATGAGGGAAGGGCCAGGTTCACCCCCATCAGCTTACGGTGGCGGCCGCTCTCCCAGCCCCACCGTGCAGCCACTCAGCCCTGATGAGGAAACACAAAACCACAAACTTGGCTGCTCCAACCTGCTCCCTGGACCTGCCACGGGAGCCTCATGGAACCAGACGCGCAGGCAGGACCAGGCTCCTGCAGTGCCCACCACGGCCCCGTCTCCCTCTCAGCTACAGACTGGGATGGGGAAATAAAAGATTTAAGGAGGCAGCTCTGAGCTCCGCAGCAGTGACGCGCAAGCACCCACATGCACAGGGGAGCGTGGCTCATGCCAGCCCCACTGTCTGCAGCTGCGACAAAAACCCAGCCCATGGCACAGGGAAAATCCCCACGAGGCTGAGCACAGGAGTGGGAGTAGTGCCCCGTGCCTGGCTCCTGCTCCCCCATCGGTGAGCATTAAGGGTGGGATGAGAGCACAAAGCACAAAGGCTTCGTGGATTGCATTCTTATTTTTCCTAGGTGTTTCCTTTGCCACCGCTCCCAGTTGACTAGGACACATTCAAAGCATGGATGCAAATTTTGGAAACTCCTAGAACAAGGAGAAAGTCCTCCTCTTTGGGATGTTTCACAGCACAGCAGGGCAGGCTAAACACGGCCAGGCTCAGCCAAGGGGTCTCATCCTGAGCATGCTACTAGTGCCCAGGAGTTCTTTGGTTAATAGGTGGGATGGGCTGATGAGCATCGCTGCCTCCACACACTTCTGCAAAACCCCATGGCTCGGCCCCACTGCCAGTGGCAGGAACAAGAAAGCTCAAAGAGAAGAAATAATGAGCCTGCTTCTTCAGCTTTTCACCACGTGTCTTGCAAAGCCTGCAAGAATTTCAGTCCCTTTTCACCCCCCTCCTCCACTGGAAGCAGCCACCACCGTCAGTCCCCACACAGGACCACTTCCCACGAAAAACTGGGTTAAAAAGGAAAAGCTGTTTATTAGCACTAACAACAGGCACACATCGGGCACCCCGCTACGGGAAGGGGGTGCAGCTGCACCCCAGGCAAGCCAGGCCTCACATCCCCGTCCTGCGCAGGGGCGCTGGGGGGAGAAGAGTCGCTGGCGTCAGCGGCACAAAGTGGGGCGGAGGGGAGCGGGGTGGTGATTTATCCTAATCCGGCGCGAGGCGAGGAGGGCAGCGGTGGCACGCAGCAGCATCTGGCAGTCCCCGGGCGGCAGTGTGGGAACGCGGCTGTCCCCCCAGCCCTGCGCAGCCAGCCGGCCTCCCATTCAGCAGGGGAAGAAAAGGGACAATAGCTATTCAGGGCCTGCCAGGGTCGCGACCCCCCCAAATCAGAGCTGTTTAATGACCCAAAATACCAACATCCCCAGCAACCCAGGGAGAGACAGAACAATCCCCCTTTCAGGCCTCCTCCCCAGGCAACAATAGCCCTGAGGGGCTGGCCTCAGCCCACTGAGGTCTCTCTTCCCCACAGCCAGGGCAGGGGAGGGTCACTGCCAGCCCACGGAGCCGTGGGGGGACAGAGGACAATAGGGGGTGTTGCGCACCCCACTGCCCCCAGCACCCCCTGTCCCAGGGACAACAGACACTGGCTGGTCCCCTTCCCATGGCTGCCACTGGGGTGCTGGGGGGCACAAACACCCTGTGCCAACCCGTCCCTCATGTATGCCTGTGCCCCACAGCCCAGCACCCACAGGATGACACGTGCCCCACCACCCTGGGGACCCCCATGCCTGCTCCTTGCCCCTCCACCCACAAATACCCCCCTTTACCTGTCAAAGCCACCACCTGGGGATCCCCCACCTGCCTGTGCCCTCCCTGAGCATCCCCCCACCTGCCTGTGCCCCCACCCTGGGCACGTCTGTGGGCTGCCGTAACCCAGGGCAGGATTTGGCCCCCAGGCACCGTACAGCATCAGGCCTTTGGGGCTGATGGCAGCTCAGAGGCAGCACAGAGGGAGCTGGGCATGGTGGGGCAGGGCCCTGGGAAGGGTCTGCAGGGGACGGACTCCACGCACGAAGGGACTGTGGGGCAGGAAAGGAAAAGGCTGTAGCAGGCAACAGGGAGGGTCCGGGGAGGTGCACCAGGGAGGAGGGCGGGCAGCACAACCCCATAAGGGACCAGGAATGCACGGGCAGGGCTGGGCAGCATGGGGTACAGTGAGCACCTGGGGAGCAGGTGGGATGGCCTAATGCAGGCTGGCAGCCCAGGGCAGCGTGGCTGGGGCGGCAGCGAGCAGGGCTGGGCAGCGGCACGGGACGGGGCAGCGAGGAGTAGAGCTGTGGGCAGGCAGAGCTGGGCAGTGCAAGGTAAATCCAGATACAGTACGGGACAGGGCAATGCAATCCAGGATCAGGTAGCATAACGCAGCATGGCACCCAGCACAGCACAGTGCAGTACAGCCAGCAACACGACAGCAGAGCGGGCGACGGGACAAAACACAGGGCAAAGCAGCACAATGCAATATGGGACTGGGAAAAGCAGCGCAGCACAAGCCAGCTCCAGATCAGCAGTGCAATGCAGCATGGGACCCAGCAGCACAGCATTGTGCAACACCGTGCAATGCAATTCCAGGTCAGGCAGCGCTGCACAATACCGGACTTGGCAGCAAAGCGCTGCACAGTGAACTCCACACCAACCGGTGCAGCGCAACGAGGGACCCCACAGAGCAAATCCAGCTGAGCCGTGTCAGGCAGGAAAGCACCTGACCGTGCAGGGCAGCGCGGGGCCCGGCAGCGCAGCCCGGCGAGGGCCGGGACGGGGCAGCGCTGGCGGGAGCCGGCGGCTCGGTGCGGTGCAACGCAGCTGCAGAGCGGGGAGCACGGCCCGGAGCGAGAGCGGGCGGTGCTGGAACGCACAGCACGGTGCAGCTCCAGAGCACGGAGCGCCGTGCAAGCCAGGCCGGGAGCCCCGGCGCCGGGCAGCGCAGAGCGGGGCAAGGCCAGACCGGGGAGCCCGGGGCAGGGCCCGGCCGGGCTGGACACGGCGGGGCAGGGGTCGAGCTGACTCACCGGTGTCCTGGCGGAACTGGTGCATGGACTGCAGGTCGATGATGTAGGGCGCCAGGCGGCTGTCGGCCTGGCCCAGCACGACGCTGCCGCCCGCCCGTGGCCCGCCGCGGGCCACCGCCTCGATGTGGTGGCTGACGGCCGGGCTGTAGGGCCGCCAGCGCCCGTGCTCGTTCAGCCATTCCCACACCACCACGGCCGAGGCCAGCAGCATGGCTCCGCCGCCTCCCCCGGCTCCGGCCGGCCGCTGCAGCCCGCCCCGCCGGCACTCGCATGCTCGGCGCAGCTCGGGGTCCGCCCNGGTCAGGACAAACCATTCCCGGCCGGGGGGGGGGGAGCGCGGCTCCGCGCACCCCGCGGGTCCCGGTGTCCCCGCACCCGGCACCCCTCCCGGTGCACACTGTTCAGCCCGCAGCCAAGGACCCCCGGTGCTCCCCACACCCCCAACCGGGACAGCAAGCCCCGGCGCCGCAGGGAGACCCCGCTGTGCCCCCGGCCCCAGTCCCCCAGCAATGGCAACCAGTCCGGGAGTCACACGCCGAGCCCCCGGGGAAGGACCCCGCTCCATGTGCCATGACAGTGACACACGGTCTGAGAGCGTGGAGCGTCCCCGCTCTGCAGCTGTCCCTGGCCATGGGTCCAAAGCCCAAAATCGCCACGTGTGCCGAGGGGCACTGGGCCGTAACCCCAACTGTCCCTGCTGTAATTCAGTCTCCCTGGGAAGTGCTTTCTGGGGAGATTTCACACAGCTTCAGCCTGGCATGAGACCGCAAATCCTTCAGGAAGCTCCTCCACCTTACGCGTGCCTTGGCTTTGCTGTGCAACCTGAAACTGGTGCAACCAGAACCCGCATGGCCCTGCTGGCAGCGCGACCCGGGCATCTCTGCTTTACAGTGGCCGCCTGGAACCAGAGCAGACAGTGCTGGCCCTTCCCTGCAGCCCAAGGAAAAGTTCATCCTGAGCTTATTCTTCTGCTGAGCCCCATGAACAGCGTCACAGGGACACCCTGAACAGCAGGATGCCACCAACAGGCAGGTGCTGCCATCGGGTCTCACCTCATTTAGTGCTCCTGTGCTCAGACACAAAACCCACTAGTTTTCCTGGCTGTTAAACAAAACACCCATCGTTGCCTGTTTTGGGGAGAACTGTACAAATTGCATCTGTGTCCCATGCACACGGGTTTATCAGCAGCAGCAAGTGCCCTGGTCCACGGTCCATGTCAGCTCGAAGGGCGGCTCGTCCCCAGGACACGGGGCCCCGCGGTGGTGCCGCTCGACGCTGCCCAGCTCCTGGCAGCCAGTGCAGCCCCTCTGCTGACAAACGTGTGTCCCCGGCGCTGCCGAGCCCGCGGAGCAGCCATCAGCAGCGCTTGCAGTGAGAAACCATTAGCAAGATTTTTATAGAGGAAAGAAGGGAAGAAAAAACAAGGGGGTAAGAAGCAGGTGGGAACTAACTGCAGTGGTGCCAGCTGGGTAGCACTGCGGTGAGAGAGGAGGCCAACTGCAGAAGTTTAAGCAAATCTCTCTTTCTTCCAGCTTGCCCTCGGGGACACACAGGGCCACGCTTAGAGCCTGTTCTCCCCACCAAGGGAGGGCGCCCGGCCCTTCCCAGAACAGCAGAGCTGCTCCCCTGGGGCAGGCAGGTGCAGCCAACATGGGAAACCTGGGGAAATCCTTTGTGCTGACTCAGGTGGGAGGAAAACGTTTTCCTGCTATGAAAAAGGGAAGCATTGGTGAACGTCCCCCCTCTGGCCCGGCTCAGGATGGAGAAGCCAGGAGCCAGTGCTGCGATGCTGGTGCAGGACAGTGTGAGGAGCCGGAGGGGCTGGCAGCACCGCTGGGCTGAGCTCGCCTGAGCTCACCTGCCTCCAGCAGACGGTGGGCAAGAGGCGAGTTCATTTGTGCCAGCACCCGAGTATGGGCGCACCCGAGGCCAGGGAGCAGCCTTGGCCGGCTTAAAACCTTCCCAAACCCACAAAGCGTGCCCAACCCAACCACGCGTTAGCCCAAACTTTTATTTTTTAACATTAAACACGTCAATACGTTGGTTTTGGTGGCTCCTTCCCTGCTGCAATTCAGAAACGCAGACCTTTTCCCCTGTTTCCCCATTTGCCAGTACTGCAGATCCTTTCTGTCTTCACAAAGCACAATCTCAGACAGCTTTTCGGCGGGTTTTTAGTTTGCAGGAGGCTGTTCGGGATCCTCAGTGGTGTTAGCCATGTAGGTACAACCGTCCTCCCCTCAAACTCTTCATTCCTGTCTCAAAAATCAACAGCTTCAGTCACCTCCAGCCAGCCAGATTAACCGACCTTCAGCCTGTGGCAATGCAAGTGCAAAGGGCCTGCCAGCAGCAGGGGAACTCTGCCATCCGATGCCCCGTTCTCGCCAAATCAGTTTACAAATGCTTCCCTTTGAGGTTGCAGCTGAAAAATAGCATTAAAACCCAGCAGGCTGGGACTTCGCCACATCTGTACTGCACGGCGGGCACTTGCTGGCAGGAAAAGCTCAAGACCTGGTGCCTCTCAGTCAGCCAGACCATGGAGGTTTGGGTTCTGGTTTGCTGTTTTATGTTGGTTGCGGTGCCCAAAGCATTGCGGGTGCTTTGCAAACACAGACGTGCCCAGCACTGCTGGCACGGTGGCAAGGAAGGAATAAGGAAGGTTGCAAAAATGGTGATTCGTGCTGCTGGGCACAGCCTGTGGAAGCCCCTGGAGCAAGATCATCCTCCACCTTCAATCCCCTGCGCTGCTTCGGCTCCAGGAGCGCGACTGCAGCGGCCGAGCTCAGCTGGCAGCGCAGCCACAGCTGATCTGGAGGGATCGAGTGTCGGGGGCTGGTGCCAGCACTGGGGCCACCGGCTCCCTGGGAGGCCAAGGTCACCCCGGGTACTGCGGTGAGAGAAAAGGGGTCTGCTCCTGCCTGCTCGGGTCGCGAGGTTCGGAGATGGACGTGTCTGCGAACACCAGGCACTGCTGGGCACCGCGGTGTAAGGGGGGAAAAGCAAATGGCTTCAAGCGCACAAAGCAGACAAGACTGGGAGAGAGAAATACTTGCTGGGAAAGGGACTCACTTTGACTAATCCTGAAAAAAAAAAAAGGCCAGAAATTGTCATTCCCGAGTGCAGGGACACAGAAACATCTCAAATAAACCGGTCAAACCTGCCAAGCTGAGGCTAGGCAGTAAGCAGGGACCGAAGATTTTCCTCTTGGGTGTCACCCACAAAACGACAGGCACCATCAAACCCCCCTCACCCGACCATGGGGCAGCGCCAGCCCTGCGGCCCCGCTTGCCCTGATGCAGCCAGAGGGGCGGGCAGGGTGGGCGCAGGGGGTCCCCGCTTCGCCATTGCCCTTCATCCTCCCGCAGCGCCCAGGGCCCCCCATGCCCACAGGGACACTGGTGTTGGGACAGGCGCTGCGCCTGGTGCCACCACCACCCGCCGTGACAAAGCCGCTTTGTGCAGGGCCGGCCGGGCACGTCCCCAGCCTCCCCCAGCCTCCTTCCCACCCCGTGCCCCCAGCGCCCCTCCATGCTGCCTTCTCTCCCGCAGGTCCACACCAGGATGGGGCACAACTCCAGCGACCCCGCCCCACCTCCTCCTGATCCTCCTGCCACCTCAGCCACCTCAGCCTCCTCCATCCCCAGCTCCTTCACCTTTGCCATGGCCTCCCAGCGGGTCCCATCCCCTGCAAACCTCTCACCCCACTGAGACCAACCCTTCCCTGCAGTGGGAAGGGGCAGTCCAGGCTCTCCGGTGAGGCTGAGCCCCACTGTCCCACCTCCCCCAAGAAGTCACATCACCCCAGTAGATCTCCCAGCCCTTTTATTCACTCGGCAGCTAGGAGCCATCACATCCATTCAGCAAGAAAACACGGCCCAGGCAGCTGTGCAACCTCGCAGCATTCTGCTTGACAGAGCGAGCGATGTGGTTGGGGCTGTTTAACCCTCTGCGCTGTTTTCAGTCCCAAAACAACACCTGGAAACACAAACCTCCTTGCAGAGGGTCTTCTGAATCACAGCCTTCAGTTACAAGCTCCTGTTACCTTTGTACAGGTGGTCGATATATCCCCTCCTGATTGTAACCCCACACCCCTCCCTCTCAGAAAAGCCCCATGCAGGTAGAGCAGAAATTCGAAGCACAGAAAATGTGAGCTGGGCGGGAGAAAAGAGACCCCGTCTTGCAGCCAGGGGACAGGTCCCAAGCTTCCTTTTGTCAGGTGGTATTCTTCTGTCCCTTCGCTCCTGCCTCGCGTCCACAGGAGTCCCGAAGCATCTTCTGTGCGCCAGAGGCAGCGCCTGGCCATGGCGAGCCGGGCAGCGACCGAATTCCAAAGAAAAGGCCACATCACCACAGCCTGCTGAGGGTCACAGCCTCCAGGCCCGCGAGTAAGCGGCAAAGCTGCTTCCCGGGGGACAATGTCAACCCCCCGCAGGCAGAGCCCGAGCCCCCCCGGGCTCACCCCACCAGGGGTCCCCGCTCCCCCAGGCGCAGCACGGCCCACGCCTCCACCTCCCCACAGGGAAAGGGGCTCGCAGAGAGCAGCACCAAAAGCACGGGAGGCCCAGGGTTCAATGCCACCGTCCCTCCCGGCCGCCCCCTTCCCTGAACAACCCCTGCCACTGTCAGCAGCGCTCTGCAGGGATGGGCAAGGAGCCCTCCCACGGCCCAGCGAGCCCCAGCCCCCTGCCCCGTGCCCACCTTCAAGGGCTCTCAGCTGGGCTGGGGGCCGAGCTGCTGCCCGGGCTGGGCTTGGCGAGCTGCCGCAGGTCCCGCGTGGACCTGACAGCCCACTGGGCCAGCTCCCGCAGCACCCCCAGGCCCCGCAGCTTCCTCTCGAAGAGGCTGAGGTGAGAGGCCGGGGGGGGCCCGGCCGCCTCCTCGCTGGGAGGCCCGCGGCTCTCCAGCCGCAGCAGCTCCTCGAGGTGGTAGGCGAAGGCTGAGACCTGCAGCAGGACGGCCGCCAGCGCCCGGCCCAGCGCGGCGTCCGCCTCGCCCAGCTGCTCCCGCTGCTCCTCCAGCATCTGGGCCAGCAGCGCGCGGAAGGCCCGGTACGCCGCCAGGTTCTCCAGCAGCCGTTGCGTCCCTGTCTGCTCGTCCCAGCGCTCTGCTGCTGCCACCGGCACCCCCTCCACCGCCGCCACGCTGGCCGAGGCGTCCAAGCCCTGACGTTCCACCTGCGGGTGAGAGCGGCTGGAGTCAGCGCGGGCAGGAGGAACGGGGAGACTCCCCACACCGCCAGCACCGGTTGCAGGGGACCGCAGTTCAGCTTCAACACTGGCCAGGAGGCACTCGGGGCAGCATAAGGCCAGGTGCTCAGGGTTTGTCCAAGCATCAGCTCAGAGCGCCAGGGCCCGGATGCCGGCAGCATTTCATCCCCCATCTCCACCGTGGGCCAGAGCTCCTGCGCTCCGGCACGGCTGCTGCGAGCCCCCCACACCCTGGTAGCAGCGGCCACCCCGCCAGCGCTCCCAGCCCCACGGGCAAACTCACGTAGGCCTCCAGGAGGTCAACAACGTCCGAGCGCATCTTCCCAGCCAGGCGGATGCCTCGGCTGCACAGGTCGCGGCGCTGGAGAGCGGCTGAGGGGCTGTCTGGGGCCGCCATGGCCTGAGCCGCCGTCACGGGCACCGGGCTCAGGGCGCTTCGCCTGCCCGGCCCCGGGAGGACAATCCCCTGCTGAGCTGGTGCATTCCAGCCGGGAGCTCTGCTCACACGTCCGCTGGCCGGGCTCTCCCCCTCTTCCGTGCATGGGGCCTGGCACGACGCTGCAAATTCCCGCCTCTGGGATCAACAGCAACAGATTATTTCCCTAATTCCCCCGTGCTTCACTGCTCCAAGCGCCTTGCCCAGAACAGTCTTGCCCGGAGGCCACAGGCTCCCAACCCGGCTCTGACCCATTCCTCCCTGCCAGATGCACAGCGATTAGCAGGACGCTAATCCCTGGCTCACGCCAGAGCGCAGGAAGCCGCTGCTGCGAAGAGGCGAGCAGACCCGGACATTGCTCAACACCTCGGCCCAGGATGGGCCTGAGCCGTGCTGAGCACCGCGGGTTCACCAGAGAGGGACGGACAGGGCCCTCGGGCTGCAGATCCAGCACTGGCTGCAGCCCAAAGCCTGGCAGAAAGCTGCGCCTCCAGCCCCCTCATCCCCCACAGCTGCACAGGGCTGGATCTCCCAGCTCTGACCCCCTCCCCCAGAGGGGTCCTGCCCCAAAGCAGCTGCAGACAAGGGAGCAGGTCCCACCACCCACCACGGGTGAGCTGCATGCACCCAGACAAAAACAGCCCTTTTGGTTGGTTTGTTTTTTCCTCAGCATGTTTATTTTGGTTATGTATTACCCAGATTAAGAGAAAAAACAGGAGATGAAAAGCAGTTTCCCTTGGGTCTCACAGCACCCGAGCCTTGCCCCAGCCTGGCTGGGGCCTCCCGGGCCGGTGGCCAACCCAGCAGCCCCGTTGCCACCTGGTGGCCACTGCAGAAAGCGCCGCTGGTAGCCCAGAGCCCCGGGCTGGGGCTGCACAGCCCGGGCCCGAACCTGCGCCCCAGGGAGGCCCCGGCTCAACCCTGCAGCCCTGGGCAGGCGAAGGGCCCTGCACCCCCTCCCCGGGAGGAGAAAAAAAATAAATACAGGGGAAAAAAAATACAAAAAAGTTTA
The DNA here is from genome assembly GCA_013399365.1 of Pampusana beccarii. NCBI lineage: Eukaryota > Metazoa > Chordata > Aves > Columbiformes > Columbidae > Pampusana > Pampusana beccarii. The sequence continues at coordinate 29,201 of VWYH01006445.1, forward strand.
TTGCAAACTACTACAATAATTTATTGAAGCAAACTGCATGCGAGTGAGGGAGACATCGAGAGGGGGAGGAGCTGCAGAAGGGCTGTGTCAGCGGGGGGCGTCAAACGGAGCGGGAGGGAGCTGCAGCAGTGTGTCCTGCAGCGGGGTTAGCAGGCTGCGGTTAGAGGACAGGCAGGCAACTGGCCGAGACCAGGAAAAGAAAAGAGCCATGAGGAGTGCGCATGTGGGACAGGGCAGGGAGCGGCGGGGCAGGGGGGCTCGGGCCGGGAGGCAGAGGAGCCGCATCCCAGCAACGCGGCCGATGGAAGCGGCTGCGCAGCCCCTCGCCCCGTGTCACCAGGCCAGCAAGCCCCTGACCCAAAAGCATTTGAGTGCCATCCCTCAGAAAACCCCGAACTCTCCGTTTAGTGTTCCGTGCCACCGCACAGCGAGCTCGGCCCCCCCGGACAGCAGATCCGCGCTGCTGGGGACTGAATGTCTCGTTGTGCTGCTTCTCTTTCATTTGCAAGGGGAGGGGACCGGCTGACCGCCCAAAAGCTTCCTGCTGGAAATCACAATGATTTGATCCAAGTAAGAAACTGGATCACCTCAACTGAAGAACATGGTTTAATTTCACACGGTACCACCCTGGACCTGACGTGCAGGGCCCCAGGAGTCGCGCGTTCAGGGACGCGGGGCCCCCGTCCTTGTCCCCAGAGCAGCTCGTGGCCGGACACGTCTCCCGTGGCACCGGAGCCGCGCTGCTGCTACGGGCGAGAACGTGGGTGCCCACACCCAGGGCGTGAGGCACCAGGGCTGCAAACTGTTCCGCCACGAACCACCCCAGCACCAGAAGTGTTTTAACTTGCTCTGACAGAGATCAGCGTAACAGGGGAAGGGAGGGGGCAAATCAGGACAAACAGCCCAACAAAAGCTGTCAGGCTGGGGCCACAGCTGGATTTCCAGGCAGCACAGGGGAGAGAGTGGGTGTTCAGGGCCAGTTTCCAATTCAATCCCATGTTTTACTGCCATTCTCAGACCCCAGGAATCTGATTTAGCCCAGCTGCCAGGTGCCACACACCAGTGTAGCTGACCTTGTGCTCAGACAAGATCCTTCCGCTCTGCCCCCAGCCACATAAACCCAACCGAGAAAACAAGCAAACGAACAAAAAGCCCAGGTTATTCTTCACCTCTTCCAAAAACACTACCAGTTCAAGGCCACTGAATCTTCACACAGAGTTTCAGATAAGAGCAAAAAGACCCAAGTCTCCATAGCAGACACATCGTATCCTATGTAAACTTTTCCAAGGGCTGTCCTAACTACACTGGCGGGCAACGCTCGAGCCGCCACGTCTCATGGAAAGCAGGACTGTGTGCACAGAAGAGAGCAGCTTTGAGAACACAGCCACACAACAACCCCCCCTGACGGGGTCAGGGAGAGAGGCTGACAGCCCCTTAGTCCCACGTCAGTCTATTGCCTTGGAGAAACAAGCCTGAGACAACCACATCCAGTCCCTGCTTCTGTATCTTTGTCTAGACCTGGAGAGGCACGGCCAGACGAGCAGCACAACATCCCCCAGCAGCAAGCAGCTCACAACCGCCCTAAGTCAGGAGAACAAGTCCCTGGCTAATGACGCTCTTCCCTGAAAGGCCGGGGGCGAAGGGGAAGAAAAAAAAGAGCACTTAATGCGAGGAGCTCACCCCAAGCTGGAAGGGAGGGAGACAACAGCCCGCTGTCCCGTCACTCACCTCATCCTCCTGCTACAACACCACTCCAGAGACTCCCCCTGCACACGGGCTCTTCTCCAGGGGCTCTCCCTCTACTCTGGAAAAGCTGCGAGACACATCTGACTGCAGAACCCTCACCCTGGCTGTCCCCAGCGCTGTTCCAATGGCACAACACGCTCCCTGCAGCTCGCGAGCACCAAGGAGCCTACTGGGAAACAGCCTGAGCCCTTTCCACCCCCACCCCCTAAGAACATAACTAAAAAATACCGACCCTTTTTAAATCAATAAATAAGGAATCTTGTTACCACAACACAAAAACGAAACATATGTTCAAAGTGCAAATTACTGTCGTCAGACTGGGATGCTCCTCCTCGCCTCTCCCACGCAGGGCTCCTGTAGCCCCCGGGCCTCTCCGAGCAAACACGATCTCTGAGCCAGGGCGTTCCCTGGACTCCCTGCCAGGGCCGGCGCGGGGGAGCGCGCTGGGGACAGGGACGTGCGCTGCTCCACAGCTCGCCCTGCCCAGGGGCATAAAGTGCCGACCCAGCTCCCAGCCCCGCGGAGGAAGAGCGAGACTGCAAGGACCAGACTGCAGCGATGCATAGACGTTGGGACCAGGGGCGAGAGGGAGTCCTAAGAAACTCGTCCAGAGCACACCAAAGGCTTTCTAGTCTGCGAGCAGGACGCCAAGGAGCCAGAAAGGCATCTGCTTTGGGGTAGAGCGAAGGGTCTCAGTAGTGCTCCCTCCCTCGGAGAAATGCGCCGCTCCATCCAGCTTGCTCTGGTAATGGCAGCACGTGCCCCTTTCCACAAAGGAGCAGTGGGAGAGAGAAGTGGTTGGGAGAAAGAAGATGTGCTGTGATCCGGGCTGGGGGAGCAGACCCTTCCGTTATTTACTAGTATTGTAAGTTTCCTTTGCTCTCTTTCAGTAAGTGTGTTTTTTTGTTTTGTTTTTCCTTTTAAATAGAGTCCGAACTGTCCCAGCACCCACGACGAGCTCCCCGCCCGCTAGGGTCCAGCAGAGCCCGAATCTTCGATGAGCACCTCGGTGGCGGCGCCCAGGATCTCCGTGTTCATCACCAGCCCCTCCGGGCTCGCGCTGCTGCCGCTGCCCACGAACAGCTTCCCGTCCGCCACCAGGCTGACGCGCTCGGCCCCGCCGCAGAACGGCTTGGGCACGGCCTCGGGGCTCAGCAGCAGGCAGTCTGCCGGGGCCGCGCTCCCCAGCGCGTCGGGAAGGAGCGGGAGGCCCTGCCCGTCGGTGGGCGGCGCGATGGCCTCGGGGTTCGTGCCCAGGATGTCAGTGCTGGTGATCAGGGCGCCCGCGTTGGCTGCCAGTGCTTCAGCAATGAGCACTTCGGGGTGACTCTTGGCTTTGTGGGCCACAACGCTGTCCTTCTTCTCAAATTTCTTGCCACAAATGTTGCAGGAGAACTGGTAGAAGGAGTCTGCATCGTGTTTCTTCATGTGCCAGTTGAGGGAAGCCTTCTGCCGGCAGGTGAACCCACAGATCTCACACCTGGGAGGGAAGAACGGGGAGGTCACAACTAAGGGACACCCCCACGCACTTGTGGGGACAGCAGCAGCAAAGAGCGCAGGAGAACAGCAGGGGCTCACTAAAATGGGATGGCACCACAGCTCCAGCTCTTCCCGTTCTACTGGAAAGGGGCTTATGCTCCTCACATCCCTACTGAGGCACGGCCTCGAGGAGCAGGTGAGACAAGGGGCAGCTCAGATGCTCCTACAGGTGTGTGTTTGAACAGAGCTGGGACACCATGAGCAGGTTCCAGCCCTGGCTCCAGAGCTGCTCCCGCTCTCGGCGCGGCCAAGGGCGGGCGTGTGCGGGGTCCCCCAAAGCAGAGAGCGAGAGGCAGGCACGGGTACTCACTGCAAGGGCTTCTCGCCCGTGTGGATCATGCGGTGCACCGCCAAGTTATGAGAACTCTTGAAGGCCCGGGCACAGTACTCACAGATGTAATCCCTCTGATCTAAAAAGCAACACCAGTTGAGCATCACTCTCCCGCAGACCTGCTCCCTTCCCCAGCTCTCACATGTCACCAGTAAAGCTGCCCAAGAAGCAGCAGAACTGGAAGTGTGGGGAGGCCAGCAGGCGTGGCAAGGAGGGGCTGTCCCACAACACACGGCAGCAGCTGATCTGGAGTTAAGGAATTATTAAGACTCTCCTAAGAGCTAATTATCCATTCCAACCAATACTGAAGACTGGCAAATTAGGATAAAGCTTGGCTTCGTTTATTCCTTTACAGAACCCCTGAGTGATACTTGCCAGGGGTGAATTACATACTCTATAGCCTATTTCTTTTATTTCCTTAAAAGATGGTAAACCAAAAGGAAATAATACCCTGCTGCTGCAAATCTATGCCACCTGCCTTGGCTTCACTCTCCCAGCAGCTCTGGAGGCTGTTCCATTTTTTAACTCCTCTGCTCACTGCCCTGAGGAGTTTGCAACTCTTTCCCACCTCCCCGTACCTGTGTGGTGTTTGGCATGCCGCAGGAGCTGCTTCTGGAGTCGGAAGAGTCGACCGCAGGAGGGGTGAGGACACACGTATTTCTTCTTCAGCAAGTGCTGGTACTTTATGTGATGCTATAAAGGAAGAGAGAAAAGTTGTAGACTCTCTTTTCATGGCTATACCATGAACACAAAGGCTTCGATCTCTATTGAAAGAAGGAAGCCAAACAAAAGTGGACATCTAGCAACAGCACAAACACAGAGACACACGTGGCCACAACTGATTAAGTCTACCAGGAAGACAAGAGTTCGAAAGGAGAGCTCCAGTGCTAGTGCAGGATTAGCTGCCGTTCCCTGCCCTCACACGTGCCATACAGAGGTAAGACATCCCCACCAACCTGCAGGTAACGCGGGTGAGCCAGGACTGTGCCGCAGCCTTCCATCTCGCAGCGCACGTACTGTATCGGGGGCTTCTTCCTGAGGCAGTGAGGAAACGGGCAGAGTTGGCTGGCGCACCTGCAGCCAGGGCTGCGCGAGACAAACGAGCGCGAGTGCAGCTTGGCGAGGCCAGAGCACAGGATTTACTGCTCCAACACGCCCGTTCGGGCTGCGCTGACAGACGCTGCCCACGAGCTGCCTCCGCTCCCAGCGCTGCCTGGGGGTCTCCCCAGAGCTGAGAAGGCCCCACAGACACAGAGTTCCCAGAACCTGCTTGCAAGGCAATGCCAGGCGAGGGACCAACTCGGAAACGGGGGAAAAGGGGGCTGGTTCAGCTGGAAGAAATCAAACCCACACCTACGAGGAGAAGGAAAGGAGGAAGGCAAGGCACGCTGCTATTTTCTGGGTTTTTTTTGTTTCCCTTTAAGGCAGACTCCTACACAGCACAAGAGAGGTAGGCGGTTTTGAGACAATCCCTGTGCAAGACACAAGGGGTCAGAACCGACCCGAGGGAACCACTCACCTTCTCTTGGGCAGCCTTGGGCTCTTGTCATCCTTTCTCCTCCTTCCCCTCCTGTAACAGGGTTACAGAAACAGAACTGAAAGAGGCTTCTTTACACTGGTAGCAGTTTTCAAAGGGCATGCTATAAAGCTGGAGCACACTACAAGAAATACTACAGAACTCTTCCGCACTTTTATGCTGAAGAGCACCGCTGCGCCCAGCAAGTGCGCTGCTCCACAGGTCAGCCACCTGCTCCCAGCGGGTCGCAGTCGGGAATTACCAACTCTTCTGCCACAACTGAGTGAGGAAGGGCTACTTTAAAAAACCCTTTTTTCTTTTAAACCTGCAGCTGTCCAAACAACTTGCAATCTTTTAATTTAATTTATCGATTTCTAGGCTGCATATCAGCACACAAGATTCTGCTCTCATAGGTTTTTGCTGCAGACAGTTCGCAAGGTATTGCCTTATTAATTGCAAGCTCTACAAAAATCAGTCTAGTGCAAGTTGGAGGCAGAGTCAGAGGCCAGCCACATTCTTGAGAAACACACGCTTTATGTGGTTTACTCTCATCACCCCTCCCATTTCCTAATGCACTTTCTATAAACATGTAATTTTGCCAACACAGTCCAGAATTGATGCTTCACCTTATTTCCTCTGCTCTGTTAGGTAACATTTCATACCATGTGAAAAACATCCATCTGCATGACTAAGAATAATGGGATCAATGATCTAGCAGCTATTTTACAGTCCTCTGAATTAACTATAGCAGCTTATACACCTGCCAAGACAAAAAAAAAAAAAAAAAAAAATAAAAAAAAAAAAAAAAAAAAACAAAAAAAAAAAAAAAAAAAAATAAAAAAAAAAAAAAAAAAAAACAAAAAAAAAAAAAAAAAAAAATAAAAAAAAAAAAAAAAAAATTAAAAAAAAAAAAATCTATGCTCTGTCTGAGCAGATCTGTGTGCTTACATGTAGAGTGTATCGTCCCAAGCAACAGATCTGCCCCAAACATTGTGCCTGCTTGATCATATTGCTGCAGAGACACTTACTGCTGGAAGCATTTCCCAGCCTGTACTGGGACATCTTTACTGATAGCGAAACCATGCCTGTCCCATGCCAAACAGACACTCAGCACTCAAGCCAAGGCTTCAGAAGAGGCACAGGTTTTATCGTGCACAAAAATAGTGTCTGATCCAAATAACCACAAACCTCAGAAAGCCATCTCTAGCAGAAAAATAAAAGTTCTCAAAACATCAGCATCCTTACTCCAACACCAATCAGCTCTGCAGCAGCTCAGGAACAGCAAGAGAAATTAAACCAAAGGCGTGCAGAGCCCACGCTGCAGCCCAGCAGAGGGAGCCCCATTTGTTCCCATTGCTCACGGAGGAGCCGAAGCACAAACCCACTTCTCTCCCACTCACCACTGTCCCAGAGAAGGGTTTTGACAGAGACATATAAATCCAATCGCCTCAGTTGCCGGTGAAGTTCCAGTGACAGCAAACCCAAAGAAGGTTCTGAGTCTCCAGCCAAAGCACTAGCCACTGACCAGGTAGCAAAAATTCGTTCTTTTTTCTCCAAAACAAGGGAGAACTCGTCTGTTTTTCCTGAGCTCTGGTATGTTAGTCCCAAACTTAAAGAGAACACTTACAAAGTACTCCCATGTCTGCCTCCAGGCACACAGCAGAAGAGATGTTCCCTCCCAGACCAGCTTTCTAACGCAGCCTAATCCACCTCAGACATCACAACAGAAATCAGTTTTAAGAATGCTCTGAAGTATTTCACACTGTGTGGCCACATCCAGGTAGGCTGACTAACCACAGAATGGAGCAAAACTCCTCAACTTGAACTAAATGAAAACACCAACTCTTATTTTTCCTTGCTGAACATGCACGAGATCCCAGAAAGCAAGATTCTATCAGAACAAAAGGTTCTGCCCTGTTATCTTTCTGGCCCAGAGGAGGAGCAGGGAAGCCAACAGCAACAAAACACTCTCGTACACTAGCAAGAATGCAAAATATACAATGCACACCGGCACATGTAACTGCAGGGTTTTACTCACTTCCTTGGCGGTTCTTCATCTTCCCGAAACTCACTCTCTTCTTTCACTTCCACTTTAATCTCTTTCTGTTTCACTTTTTCCTCCTTTCCCTTGCTAGGTTTTCTCCTTTGCTTTGGTGCCTCCCTGCAAAGACACACAAATACAACATATTACTCCAATATTCCTTCCATTGTCTGCTTTTCACAAATATTTAAGCAAAAACTGGATTGAAGTCAGGTCTACTTATCAATTCCCATTTCTAAGCAGAAGTATGACCAAGAATTAAGGAAGAATCTGGCAGCCAGCAGGGTTCTAAAGGCTGCAGTTCATTATAGAAGATGTAGGCAATATTTGGAAAATACCGTGCCCAACAGGAGCCATTCCACCTTAGCAGCTGTGTGCACCCCTTGCAGCAAATAGCACGGATTCTCTGGGATGTATTAAGCTCATTCAACTAAGATATCACAGTTTTTTTGGGCTAAAACTACGATAAGTATGTAATCCAATATACTTCTCCAAATGGGGCTTGTAGGTTTCATCTCTTGGATCATCTTTGAAGGGAACTTCTTCCTCGCTGATGAGCATCTCCTCGTCATCGCTGCTGGGAGAAAAGAGAACAGAGGACTGCAGCAGCAACAGCTTAAACGCTGCTGCAAGAATATCCACGCATCAGCCCCCAGGATGGGAAAGACACTATTACCGAGCACTTTCTGCTCCGGCATGGCTGGGGAAAGCTCACAGCTTGCACCGACCGAGCACAACGACAGCCCAAACAGAGCTCTCTACTCTTGTGAACCCACCAAACTGCAGCATCTGCTCCTGGAGGAATAAAGCTACCGGCTGAAACGCCCAGATCAAATTTTACTTTCCGTTTCTCCAAAATATCTCCTGACATCTGCAGTCCATTTGCCATCCAGACTGAAAATGCAAAGGCTCAGGACTGAATGAAATCAAAGGTATCTATCCCACAGATGCTTTCACAGAAGCATTTATTTTGAAAAAACCCTGGCTCTTATTTTCCCTTCTTGAGAGACTAAATAGGAAGAAGTACCACAAAGTAAGGAGCTTCCTACCTGATTCCAGCTGGAGACTGATGCTGTTCTGCGACCTCTGAAAGGAAAAGTCGCCATTAGGTTGCAATATGCGTTGGCCGCAGTGAGCTCGTGACCCGGGGCCACGGCGCTCGGCCAGCCCCCCGCGCACGGCTCCCAGCGCCGCCCGCCTGCAGGCCCGCCCGCGCTGCCCACGTACCGTACTCGAGCTGGTCCGTGTTCGGCTCTGACTTGCAGACGAGCTGCAGGGAGCTGGTCCTGGAGCGGGAGGCGCGGGGGCCGTGGGGGCGGGCGGCCCTGCTGCTGCGCCAGCCCCGGCCCGGCCGGCCCGTGCCCACCGGGGAGCTGCGGCCCAGGACGCTGCAGATCTCCTCTTCCTCCTTCTCTTCTTTGGGATCTGAAACACCCATTGCAACCGCATTGATAATAACAATAAAAAGCATAAATCAATTCAGATTCCTCTCTGTTGTGCGATGTTGAACGGCACAACTGCCCCGTCTGCTGATGGGGAACCAAAACCTCTCAGATGTGGAGCGTCGCTCTGCCAGGCCCGACAGGACACAGCCCGGCCCTAACTCTGCAAACCTTCACTTGAAACTCTCAGCAGATTCCCTACTGCCTCCAAGACATAAATATCTAAAACCAGCTTACATTTCCCTCTGATAAAGGCTTATAAGACGAGTCTTTGCTGCCTCTGATGTCCCTAAGCACCATGAGACACACACTCACAAACCTCAGCAGCTGCTTTACGACAGACTAGCTTCAAAACTGAACCCCATTAAAAGTCATGTTTAGAGAACCCCCCGAACAGCTATTTAATCAGAATTGTACACCTGGCAATAACCCTGAGGAACCTGAGCTGGATGTTTCTGTTCTCATGCTAGAGCAAAAAGCATCACAAGCACTGGCAGCCTGAGGTCTTCGCACCCATTTATAGCTTCTACAGCTGGTTTCTTTTTGGCTGATCTCCAGATATGTTTTGGCAAGATAACAGCACTGGCTAAAATGTCTATGTGAGCAAGTTCATCCCTTAAAAACTGAAATTCCCAAGTACAGTTCACCTAAATCTCCCCTCTTTCAGTTTAAAGCCACCGCCCCTCGTCCTGTCACTACACACCCTCGTACAAAGCCCGTCCGTCTTCCCTGTGAGCCTCCTTTGGGTACTGGAGGCTGCTCCAAGGTCTCCCCGCAGCTTCTCTTCTCCAGCTGAACACCCAGCTCCCTCAGCCTGTCCTCCCAGCAGAGCTGGGCCAGCCTCGGGTCATTCCTGGGGCTCCTCTGCCCTCTCCAGCAGGTCCCTGTGTGTCCTGTGCTGGGGACCCAGAGCTGGACCAGCCCTGCAGGGGGGGCTCACCGGAGCGGGACAGAGGGGCAGGATCCCCCCAAACCTGCTGCCCACGCTGTGGGTGACACAGCCCAGGACACGGGTGGTCTCGGGCTGCGGATGCACACTGCGGGTCACGTCCAGTTTTTCACCCAGCACCCCAAGTCCTTCTCCCGGGGCTGCTCTCCACCCCTCCAGTCCCAACCTGCACTGACACTAGGGCTGCCCCAACCCGGGTGCAGGATCCCACACTTGGCCCTGTTGAACCTCAGATGGTCCACATGGCCCCACTTCTCCAGCCTGAGCAGCACGATGTGAACTCCGTGTTGAACTCGTGCTACACAGTGGGTGGGACCAGAGACAACCTGAGGTCCCTCCCAACCTGAAATCTCTGATTTTGCATCATGTTTCTTGAACCAAATGATTCTTTCATTTCTACCATGTAGTTTGCTTTGCAGGTCTCATTCCCCAACCCTTGATTAGCAGGGTGGGAACAATCGAGTGAAAAAATCCAACTTGAATACAGGACGTGAGGCACCACAATTTTGCTGTCCAACAGCAACCAAGTTTCACGTCTCCCACGTACAAATCCCCTCCATCAGAGCAGGAATTACACCTTTTCTGGCTTCCTGGTTCAGCAGATCTCAAGGCGAACTCTGACTGTTTTCTGTTTTTAAGCCTAATTGTGAACACCCTCAGTATTTTTGCATGTTAAATTGAACCCAAAGACACTTGAAGCCATTCTCCAGAAGTTCCCCCCTCGAACACCACCAGTGTCAGCACACGCTGCCGCTCCTCAAAGAGCTTTATTCCCTGGGAAGATCGGGCATTCAGCTGATTTCTCAGCAAGAGCCAGTATTTTAAAGACTAGACTTATGGAACCGAAACAGACCTCCCGCAGAACACATTTCTACAAAGCACAGCACTCACCGAGCAGTTCTGCTTCACTTCTCTGAAGTGAAGGTGCTTAATAAGCCTTTCCCAATGATTTTTCCTTTTTACTTCTTCCTCTGCTTCAGCATGCTCGTTTAACACATTCATGGCATTTTCACATGCCGTGAACACCTATGCACCTCCAAAAAGGCCCATGGTTAAGAGAAGCATCAAATATTTAGTTTATAGTAGAACTTGTAAAGCAGTACAGGGCTATTAGTTGAAAATTCTTATAATTCTAGATCCCCCAACAGTGGACAGAGATCACTATGCAAGGAGGAAACTTGTATCTGCAAAGTATTTGCTGCCCTGGCAGCTGCAGTCAGCATTCATCAAGGCTCTGCCTGAATCTAAAGCTGCAAAAGAAAAATCAAAAATTTTTAAAATAGATTTTGTGTCTCATTCCCACACCTAATTTTCCTTTTTCCTTCACGAACCCAGCCTTTTGATGAATCCAGACTGCCTCTCAAAAACCAACCAAACAAAAAATCAAGAACCAAACCGAAATAAATAAATAAAAACAAAACCCCCACAAATAAGCTACAAACCACCCAGTAAATACAGAGACAGCAACTGGCTCAGAAAGAGAAGCAGCAAAGCAGCATTTCCCCTCCTGCCACCTGACCTGGCATCCAAGGGGACCACAGGCTCCTCACTGGAGCTGTTGTGATTTTAACTGTACTCGAGGATTCCTCCCCAAACTGGTGACGTTTGGCACTAAGTCCCAGGAGCCACATCTGCATTCAGGCGAGGAACACGGCTGTCCCCGGACCGGAACACGGCTGTCCCCGGACCGGAACACGGCTGTCCCCGGACCGGAACACGGCTGTCCCCGTCCCTGGAGCGCTGGCAGAAGGAGCCAGGACATGCCCACCTCTCTCAGTTGACGACACCAGGACCTCGCAGTTATTTTTGGTCCTGCCCTGGGTACACACTTGGCCCGGTTAAATCCCGGCCCTGCGGTTGAACACCGTCACTCCCTCCTCTCACAAACGTTTGCACAGAAAGCCACACTCCTGGGTTATGAAGGTTTGGCTAACGGCACGAAGAAGCAAGAGAAACAAGACAGAGGGAATAAACCTTGCTATTACAGACAATCAGGCTCCGCTCTTCCAGCAAAAAAAGGTGCTGCTTGAACCTCTTGAGACCGGAACATAGGAAAATTTTAACTTAGAAAGGCTGTAGTCATTCCTGAATTTAAAACTCCGCGAACTTGTCAACACCACTAGCTCTGGCTAGCCACAGTTTCTCTGGAAGGTTCCTGCCCTCCCAGAAGACACACGACAAGTGGATTATCGGCCAACATCCTGTTATTTCACTGCAAGTGTCAGCAGCGGTGACGGACACCAGGTCACAAGGACTCAGGCTCCAGAAGGACAAAACACGAGACGGAACAGCTACCGAGGTACCGCGGAACAACACAAGCAGCAGCGCCGAGCATTTGTTTTTCCGATCAGCTGCTGCAAACGGGTCCCACAGCCGGCACCGCTGCCCTCGGCCCGAGCCACGTTCCACGGAGGGGGCAACAGAGGGTGCAACTTGGCAAAGCGAGTGTGACAAGGAACAGCCCAGGTGAGAGCCCTGCGAGCCGCCAGCGCTCACTGCCGTCCCCTCAGCGCGGTTCTCAGCGACACCCGCGCCTCGCGGGAGCCGCTCCAGAGACGGGAAAACCTGCTCTCTGAACTCCTACCAAGCCTTTCGGAGTTTTGGCTCCCGGGGTTCCTCCTGCATTGAACTTGCCCTTAAGTCACCTAATGAAAAACAGCTTCCACTCTGAGGAACTTCTGCCATTCTGTTAATTCTTTAAACTGAACAGTGTCCAGGGCAGAAACACAGATCTGAGTGACGGTGCCCAGGAGGTATCAAGCATCCTTTAAATCTTAAAGAAAAGGCCAGTCGCTCGGAGAAGGGACAAGAAAAGGCGGGCTGGGAAGAAAGGATTATAATGTTGTACTGTTTCAGTTGTTTAGACAGCCAGAAGACTCTGGGCGCCGCTCGCCCCAGTAACACTCCACCTGCACAGCACGCCAGCCAGCACAGGTTCCCACCTCAACGTGCAGCGGAAACGTGTTCCCGTTCACACTAATTCTGTCCCAGAAGCACAGCACGCAGCGTTACTGAACCAGTGAAAGCTTTTTTATCTTAGAGCCTGTATCGTATTTTTCTACATACACCAGCATTGCCACAAATTGAAACAAAAGGAATAAATGCGCAGGCTTGCCCACTGCCTCCCAGACCAGGAGATAAACTCGCCATCACGGTTCTCGGTTCCTCCCTACACCATAAATCCACTTTGCCGGCAGGATCTGCACAAGAAGGCACAGTGACTGGCACTTGGTCATGCTTTGTTTCTCGCTTCATCTACAGACACATCGCTCTCCAGGCTCACGGCATTTTCCTTACAGGCGACTGTTCCAGGCACAGGGTGTTTACTGCTGCTTTTTTACATCACTGGACGCAGCAAGTGCGAAGAGTGACGAGGGCCCGAGCAGCGAATCCGAGCAGACTCCCCGACCTTCCCGAGCACTGAGGGAACACACCAATTACTCACTGCAAAATGCAGAGAGGGAAAGTCCAAACCACTGCGTTTGCTTCCTGAAGAAGCAGCAGTTCCTTCATCACAGGACCTGCAGATCACGCTCTGTTCGCCACTCTCCTGCCCCGATCCCCGGGAACTCGCAGGTGCAGCAGCCACGCTGCTCCGTATTTCGGGAAAGAGAAGCAGGTTTCCAGAGCACAGACCCAGCCGCCATCCGTGCCGAGGGGTGCGCGGAAGCTCCGCCAGCGCGGGTGTCGTCCTGCAAGGCAGCAGCTGCCGGGGGGTCCCACTGGGGCACAACCCACCCCTCTGTGCATCGCCGTGCGCCGTCCTGCTGCACCACAGCCGAAACCCACCCGGGTACTCAGACCTGGGAGCTGTTTGCTGCTCCACACCTACTTGCACCAGCCGCACTTGCTCGGATGTTCACACCTTTATTCACCAGCCCGCCTCCAGCCTGCAGCTCATTGCAATAACAGGTTCCTCTCTTTCTGACATACGACAGTAACAAACACCTGTGCCACTTTACCCTCCATGTACAGAAAAACGAAACTTTCAATTGTTACAAATCAGCAGTTTGTTGATTGCTAACAAGAGGTTTCCTAAACTTTGATTTATAAAGCATTTGCAAGCATCTTACTAACCCTGCAAAGTAGACACTTTCAGAAAATATCCATGTAAGGAAAAATAAACTACAAGTTACAAAACTATTACGAAAATAAATGCACCACAACATATATGCATCTCAGAGTGCAACTTAGATTTAACGTACAAGAGATAAGGCAGTGAACATATAATCTTAGAATGGAACAGACAAAAATCAAACTTGAGAAAAAAATTCCAGTGTAAACCTCTGTCCAAATGGCTCCCCACCCTAAAGAGCCGTGAAATAGTGCATATGGGACACAGCAAAATCCTCCTAGGAGTCGAAGTAGGTTTGGGAAATTCAAGTTATTTAATTCAGCACGTTTTTCTAGGGTCTGACTTTAAGCAATGACATTTCTCTCTCAAAACACTGACAATGTCTTAAGGGAAAGCAGTCATTACCAAAGAAGCACGAAGCTTTACAAATACAAATAATGAGGTATAAAGCAAATTATCTACGCTACAAAACTGTTTTGTACAACTAGGGCCTTAAAGTTTTCCACGTTTTTTAACGTGTGGAGCCTTACAGTTTTCCTACCAGTTCACAGCGGGCTGCCAGGGAGCAAATTTGTATTTCCCAGTCCTGAGGAGCCGGCGCTGGGCTCCCTGCAGCTGCGGGAGCAGCAGAGAGACCGGGCAAACACCACACAGCGCAGCCCGAGACGCTGCTGAGCATCCCACACAGCACCCCGCCCGACCCCCTGCAGAAACACCTGAATCCTGCTGGCATCACCCGCTGTGCAAAAACCTCTGGTTTGAGACCCAACTCCCAAGGAGGTGGCTCCACGCGTATGGCACCACATGGCCTTTGATCCCAGCTTTAAACACAGGCTTCACGCGGCCCCATTTTACCTCTCTAAAAAAGCTCTTCTACACTGCTGTGTACCTACGTGCACTTAAGGAATTACATCAGATCTCGTTCTTATTGTCATAAAAAAAAGGATCAATACCAGTGTAAAGTTGCAAGACAAAAACAGGCAAGAAAAACAACTTGCATAAACAAGGGTCCACATGGAGCACATTTCAGCCATGTGACACAGAAGAGCAACATCAGAGACAGGGATTCGCTAATCCGAGTGCTCATCCACAGCACATCGCGCTTGTGCAACCGCTTCCAACCCCACCCTCGCCTTCTCACCGGAGTCACCTCCTTGCAGCTCAGCTCGAAACCTCGGAGACCAGCGCCGTATTCGGGAACAGTGCGGCGGGGCCGGACCAGAGCACAAACCCACAAAACCAGTCCAGCACTGCCCACTGCGGCTGACGGAGAGATGTCATCTGAACCCGTACAGAGGTTACCGAACAGCAGGGGTACTACCTTACCAGAGGCATATAGAGTCAGAAACCGGTTTGGGTGTAAAATTAAATTGGAGCAGCAGGTTTTGTTTGACTGCTGATCTGACTTCAGGAGTCACAATAAGCACCGAGTTTTCAATTCGGTGGTGGAAGGACATGAAGCGTATTCACTAAATCTACATTCCAGTAATTAATATTATTCTAGCCTAACTAAAATGAAAACTACTTCCACAAGAATATACAGCCTCGTGGGAAGTCAACCGTGAATTAGAGTACACAGTCTGGCTCTAGCTATATTAATTCATTTATAAGCCGAGGTTAAATGTTCTACTTATGTAACTAATATTTCTACAGAAACACATTAGGGAAATATTGCAATTGCATGACTAAGCAGACAAGATAGGAAATACAATCAGTACTGCTGACTGTGCAGCTGCCTTGGCAATTCTGACATAACACACACCTTCGACTTCATCGTCCCGCGATCCTCCGGCAGCCCCGCACTGCCAGACCTTTGTGCCCGCTCCCGAGTCCGACCCCGCGGCACCGCGCACAAAACACGGCCAGACGCTGCTCCTGTTACGGAACCTCTCACAACCCACAGCATAAACTCACCCGTGATGGCACCCACTGCCTCTCAGCCTTCTCTACCAACAGCAACCCTGGTAATTTTACTTCAAAATAGAATCTCGAACATAAAGCAACAAAACTTACTGAACAAACTTGGGTGCAGCAAGCTCTTCGCCTGCTCGACAGACACACGGCCGTGTCGCAGGAACACGTCCCTCCACGTGCCGCTCGCTCTGTGCACGGAGTAACAGCTACGGCTGAGCTCACGAAAACTCAGCGTTCCAAACCAGATTTGGTATTTCATAGTAAAGGACAGTAGTACAATGCAAATCACCATGCAGAATTAAATTCCACATCAGAACCAATGCCAGTAAACGCCAACACTAAGAACCACTCAGCAGTTTTACTGGATTTCTTCCTCAACCCAGCTCCACCCAGAGGTGAAGCGCCGAATGGTGTTTTACCTTCCAGAATTAAGGAGGACGCCCGGCTACTGAAAACCCTGCTGTGCCATCAGGTGCTCGCCAGCACCTGATGAGGTGACTTCAAACGCTTTATGCTGGCGGCAAAAGGGAGGGAGCTGGAGGGAAGGTTCTCTCCTGCGTGACCCAAGACACTTGATTCAGTCTGTTTCTGTGTCTTCCCCAACAAGCACAAGCGCGCAGCCAGAACGGCATCCTGGGCACAGCCAGGACGCGCAAGTGCAGCTTTCTCACTGCTGTGTTTTTAAAGACTGAAAAACAAACAAGAAACAAACAAACAAAACCACCAAGGCAGATTTCTTTTGGACTAGAAGTAGCCACCAATTCTCATTGCCGATTTTCATGCAGATGTTCATGCCATCCATTTTGGCTGCAGGTCTAATCACAAAAAAGAGCCCAAAAAATTTAATAAATACTACTTCTGCTCTTGCATTCAAGGACAGCTGAATCTCTCAGAGCCCAAAGTTAAAGTCTAAAGCAGCTAGAGTGCAGAGAGTCATCCAATTTGGGAAATTTCAGACTGACCTTTGCCATTTCCAAGCATATCCCAATAAACTGCGGTAAAAATGGGACTATTCTGCCTGTTTTCCACCACTACCGTATCAACGTTCCTGCTTAAGTGTATCCAAAACACTGAGAATCGCCACTGAAACATGAGGTTAACACTATACGCCTATTAAGTGTCAATGTCGTGCCTTTTCACTTATTTCAGCAGCTTTGCTTCGACCTCAAAGGCTGAAGCTCTCACAGTACTCCGCTGACCATTTTTTACACAGCAAGAGGTGAACGCACACAAGTGCGGTCAGTGCTAAACACACATCGGTTAATGCTGCTTTGGTCTGCAAAAACACACCTTGCCAGGCAGAACTGTGATGGATTTCAACACCCAGATGGAATAAAGCTATAGACTTGTAGACATGAAGTTACAGAATCACAATGATAAAGGCAGCCTTTAAGACACAAATGCCTGCAAACAAGAACAGCTCCAGCAGAAAGGAGAACTCATTTGCACAGGTGTATGACCTTTCCTCACCATTTCATTCTGTGACAGTCCTCTAGTTCCAGATCAAAACCAACACTACACAAAGCCTTTCACTTGGAACTGCTTCAGGAGTCAGCGCTGGGTAAGGAGCAAAGCCCTCTAACTTTTTTTTTTTTTTGCACAAGAAGCTGTTCGATGGATACACAGAGTTCACAGAGTTTGCAGTGGAAGAACAAAAGTTCTGCTCCTGGTCACAGCTCTCCACAGTTGGGGCTTTCTTGATTAAGGTACTCTCCCCTTCAAAACTTTCATCTTTCATCTCTGAAGACATAAGCATAAAAAAAAATCACCATCCACTAAAGCTAGAAAAGGACAAGCGTAAATATTTGAATACTCTTTATTCCACATATCTTTCGCCTGCCTCTTGAGGACCCACACCTGCTGCCACAGCCGCAGCACAGATGCGAGCCCAGGTTCTGCCAGCCAGTCGGGACCAGCGAAACAACAGCTGTCACCCTGTGGCGTGGCCTCTACTTCTGACAGCAAAGCAAAGCCCTAGTGGTTATTGGGAAGTTTTTGCACGTGCAAACATCAGCAGCAGCTTATCGCAGTTCCACAGTGTTGAGAGAGTCCTTGGAAAGAAGCTGCAGGTCATCAAGCAACAGAAAGTTCTTTAAAAGGAAGATCCAACAGATGCTTGGCTGCCTTTGTGGGAAAGCCCTGACTTTCTGGATGGAATATAACAGTAGGAGTGAGTAATTCAGCTCTTACCTTTACCAGCTGCTTTATCTGTGCACCTGAAAAAAATACAAATGGCAAGCATAAGAGACAGCTTCTATGGTTTGGTGGCAGAAGCAAGAAACCGAACGATGTAGAGAATAAGCCCTAATTCCCGGCTGTGACCAGACCCATTGTCTTGTTCACAAATCACTGGTTTCAATCCCTTACACCAACATGGATTATTTGATCCGGAGAAAGTTCACAGGCACCGCAATAACAAGTCAGGCAAAGCCCGGACTCGCCCACAGCAGCTGTGGGTAAGACAGAGGGCCTCTGCCGTTAGACGGAGGCAGATCAGCTCCGGTACCGAGTGTCCGAGCACACGAGTGCACGCGGCCGGACTCGCCCTCCCAGACCCGCAGCAGCGAGACGCGGCCAGGGCCAGTCCGGCCGCCTCCCTCACCCGGACCCGGCACCGGAGCAAACGCGGGCCGGGCAAGGCAGCAGCTGCCCCGGGACGCCGCCCGGGGGGGCTCACACAGGCGCGCTGGTTCTGCTCACAGCCTGCGGGCTGCACGGCTGGGACCCCGGGACGCTGCCTTCCCGGGCAGGGACCAGCCGGGGCCCCAGCTCGGCCCGGAACAAAGAGGCGGGAAGCGGCCCCGGGGCGCAGGCGCCGCTCCAGCGGGACGCGGAGAGGCCGCCCGGCCGGAGCTCCCGCCAGCCCCCCACCCGGCCCCGCGGGGCACTCACCCGGCCCGGGGAGCCTTCTTGGCAGCGGGCGGCGTC
>VWYH01006445.1:48498-81797 GCA_013399365.1 Pampusana beccarii
GCCTTTAAGAAAAAAAAAAAAAAACGCCCCGTCGGGCGGCGGGTGAAAGTCGGTGAAAAAATGGCGGCCGGCGCCAAAGGGGCGGAGCTCGCTGTGGGCGCCCCGCCCACTTCCGTCCAGCCGCTGCGCATGCGCGCTGCCTGCCGGGAGCTGTAGTTCGCGGCGGCGGGACGGGGTTGCCGCGGGGCACGCTGGGAGCGGCGGCCGCGCCGGGCCCGCGGCGTCCCGGTGGGCGCGGGGCACCGGCAGCAGCTCAGCGCACCCCGCCGGGGTCTCCGAACGCTGAGCTGCCTCCCCACGCACGCCTCCCGCGGCACCTCACCCCGCACGAAAAGCGCCGTGTGTAAGAACCGGAGGAACCCAAAACCTCGGCCCCGAGTGCCAGGGGTGCCAGGTGGAGCAGCTGTGTGTGACGGACCCGCAGCCCCGGGCAGCGCAGCGCTCCGGGCCGGGCCGGGTCCCCCTCCCGCTGCCGCAGGACTGGCCAGACCCCCGAGCTCACACGGCCCGTTGGGGAACCCGGGGGTCCCCGGTGCTGTGTCTGTGACTGTCCCGCTGCACCGGCTGCGGGCTGTGACCTGCCGGGTGTTGCTTCGGGGCTGAGGGTTGTTGCTGTGATTCTCCTGGAGAGGGTGATTTGGCTGATTTTGCTTACCATTTTAGACCGGTTTAGATTGGCAACATCAGAAAAATCCGTCTTTCCCTCAGTTCTTGAAGAGACTGGCTAAACTGGCTGGATTTTATTTTATTCCATTCCGTTCCAGGAGTGAACAAGGAGTCTCATTGATGGGTATCTGGATCAAAAGCCCTCCCGCAACAGCGGTGCCCAGCCCCTGTGTCCTGTCTTGGACAGGCTGGTCCAGACGCACACACACACACACACTCTGCTCCTCCTGCGGCACAGGACACGGGGAGAAAACCCGTCCTCCGTGGGTGTGGGTGGTCACGTCCCTGAGCCGGCACGCGGGAGCACGGCAGTGGGGGCACCAATGGTGCGGGGAAGGCAGATCGGGAGCGCTCTGCGCCCCAAACCCAGCACCACGACACCGGGAGTCCCTGAGCCACAGGGGTCACCAGTTGGCAGCTGGGTTGAAGTGACACAACAGGATTAACTGCTACCCGGAAATCCAAGTTGAGGCTCCAAGACCATTGCCTTGGAAGGCAAGGCTGTTGGAGGGTCCCGCTGTGGGTCCCGTGGCTGCTGCCGTCACAGCGGCGTGAATGCATTTCCACCCGGCACAGGGACACCAGCACAGGGACACCGTCCCTCGTCATGCAGCCGGTGGCTCTGGAAAGGGCCTGGGTCTGCAAGACGTGTACTCTGGCTTCCAGATGAGACGCTCATGGAATTTGGATGTTGTTATGAGTCAGGAGCTCCCCGGACAACCTGCCGCCCAGTTCCTTCCCTTTCCATCCCCAACCCGACGTTGCCGCCAGCTCCCCTTGCCCAGCCGCCGCGTTCTGCCCGCTGCCCGTCACACGTGGGGCGGGTGCACAACCACAAAGGGAAAACCCCGAGCGACAAACCCGGCCCTGGGGGGAGGCGGCGCTGGGGAGCGGAACCGAAAGTCTGCGCAGCGCAGCCCGGCAGCTCACAGCCCTGGGACCCTGCCGGGCGCGATGGAGGATTTAGGTAAGCTGGGCCTTACAGAGCCAGTCCCGCGCCCAGGCCTGGCGCGGCATTGTGCCTTCGGTGGGTTGGGGATGCTGCGAAGGGGACGGTGATGGAGCCGCATTTCCTGCCTTGCCTGCCCCATCTCAGGGACGCACGGGGCCCAAGCGAGCGCTTGGCCAAAAATGGAGAGCGCTCGCGGGCAGGAAACGGGCCGCGGCAGCCACCCGGCCCCGGCGGCAGGGCCGAGCGCCCGCGGGGCAGCGCCGGGAGTCGCCCCATCCCGGGCGGCAGAGACGGGGTTGGGGAGCAGCTGCACTGGGGGGTCCTCCCCGTTCCCCGGCGCGCGGGCAGCGAGGTGCCGAGGGACGGCCAAGGCGTTGAAGGAGAAAGCGCTTTGCCCTCCCATGGGAAGCGCTGCTCTGGGTGCGCAGAAAGCACCGAGATTTAGTTCTCCTGTGCCAGGGCTTGTGCTGGGGTTAATTTAAGGGCTGGTGGATGTTTTTTCGTGAGCCAGAGCTGGCGTGCGAGGGAAGCAGGACCCTGTTGCCAGCGGTCCCCGTGCTCAGGAGGGCTGTGCGGTGCAGTGGCCCGTCCCGTGTTGGGGACGGGGCTCTGGGGGGCGGTGCTCGGGGCCACGCAGCCCCTCGGGGCCCTGGCCTGTGCCCGGCGGGAGCTGCTGTGATGCTGCTTTTGCTCCTGCGATTCCCGGGGTGCACAGGCAGGGAGCGCAGCCAGCAGCTGGGGTCCGGACCCGGGTCTCTCCGTGCAGATGCTTTGCTGGCGGAACTGGAGCAGAGCTCTTGTCTAGATGCCAAGGATGGCGGGCAGCAGGTGCCGAGCTCCTGCAACCCGGAGCCGGGCACAGCGGGGCCCCCAGGCCACCCCGGCTGTGAGCCACTCGCCTCGGTGGCCCTGAAGGTAACACTGGGGGCTGAGTCCCTGCGCAGCTCGGGGCAGGGCGGTGGTGCCAGGCAGGCGGTGCAGGGTGCAGGGGATCCTGCTGGCTCTGCTGCAGGGGTTTGTCCTTCCAGGTGCAGCCGCCACCTCGTGCTCAGCCTCCAGGACAGGCTCCGACAACACCGTACAGGTAAAACGTGACCAGAACCACCCTGGGCTGCCCTTTACATCACTTAGACACGTCCTGCAGGGTCACCCGGCCTCCCGCGTGTCCCCCAGAGAAAAGGTCCTTCTGTGAGCTGGGGTGGGAGCTGCATCCCGGCAGCGCCGCTGGGTGAGGGCTGGGCTGCCGGCAGCCCCCTGCCCGCCAGCGTGTCCCCAGGGAGGGCCCTGTCCCCTGCTGGGCCCTGTGGGGAAAGGGCAGCGTCTCGGGGGGGAGGGTTCTCGGTCCCAGGCGCCTTCGGCCTCGAAGCCACAGCACCCCTGCTCATCCCTGCTCTGCCGCGCTCGGCAGCCCCGTGCCGGCCCCGCAGCCGCCGCTCCCCTCGCCCCCACCCAGGGCGGCCGCCCGGCAGCTGGACGAGCTCCTGGCCGACCTGGGACACATGCAGAGCCAGGTGAGCCCTGTCCGGGGGACGGGCGGGCCCTGCTCCTCGCCCCGTCCTCACCGTCCTCCTTCCCGCAGCTGGCGGCCGCGGGGCAGGGGGCCGGGGGGCCGGCGGAGCCTGGGCCCTCGCTGGACGAGATGCTGGGCAGCCTTACCCAGGACCTGCAGGAGCTGGGCATCTCCGCTGCCCCCGCGGGCGTCTGCGCCGCCTGCCGCAAGCCCGTGGCTGGCAAGGTGAGCCCTGGACGAGCCCCCGCGCCTCCCTGCCAGCGCCCCTGGCTCACAGCATCCCTCTCCCCGCAGGTTCTCGCAGCCCTGGGCGCAACCTGGCACCCCGAGCACTTCACCTGCGCCCGCTGCGGGCAGGGGCTGGGCGGCCGGCCCTTCTTCGAGCGGGGCGGGCGGGCGTACTGCGAGGAGGACTATCACCGAGCCTTCTCCCCGCTCTGCGCCTACTGCGCCAGCCCCATCCGTGAGGTACGGCCCCCGCCCTGCCGCGCCAGCCCCCGCCACTGCGGCCCGCTCACCTCACCTTTTCCTGCAGAAAGTCCTCACGGCCCTGGACCAGACCTGGCACCCCGAGCACTTCTTCTGCGCCCACTGCGGGAAGGTGTTTGGAGACGACGGTAAGTCCCCGGAACAGGCGTGGGGGTCCTGCCCCCACCCCGGGTACCCCCCGCAATGCCAGCCCTCGCACCCGTTGCCCGGGTTGTCCCGCACCCCCCGCGGTTTTTCCCTGGGCAGCCCACGGCCGGGCCCCGCAGCCCCGGGGTGCCCGTCCCGACGCCGTCCCCGCAGGTTTCCACGCGCGGGGCGGGAAGCCGTACTGCCGCCAGGACTTCCTGGCCATGTTTGCCCCGAAATGCCGGGGCTGCGACCGCGCCGTGACGGACAATTACCTGTCAGCGCTGCAGGGCGTCTGGCACCCCGAGTGCTTCGTGTGCGCGGTGAGTGCGGCCGGCTGGCGGGCACGCGGGGTGAGCGTGTCCCGAGGCCCAGCCAGCCTCCCCTTGTCCCCCCAGGAGTGCCTGAGCGGCTTCGACAGCGGCTCCTTCTTCGAGCTGGACGGTCGTCCGTACTGCGAGCTGCACTTCCACCAGCGGCAGGGCAGCCTCTGCCACGGCTGCAGCCGCCCTGTCGCCGGCCGCTGCATCACGGCTGCCGGGCGCAGGTACCACCCCGAGCACTTCGTCTGTTCCTACTGCCTGGGCCAGCTGCAGAAAGGCACCTTCCGCGAGCGTGGTGACAAGATGTACTGCCAGCCCTGCCATGACAAGCTGTTCCTCTGACCGCCAGCCCCCGGCCCGCAGCCCCTTCGGGCTGGCTCTGCTGTGGTCCCCACCAGGCCGCGCATCGTCCCTGCTAAGCCAAACGTTCCTTGTTGTCCCCCCATCCCTGTCCCTGGCATTGGTCCTGCGCAGCCCAATGTCCCCAGCAGTGTTTCTGCCAAGCCAGACACCATCCTTGTCCCCCCTCCCCCCAGACATTCGTGGCACTGTCCCTTCCATCTGAAGCAATAAAACACCTGGCCCTGCATCTGCTCCACCAGCAAACTGCTTCCAAAAAGGTATTTCCACAGAGTTACAGGATTTCTTTCACACACAGGTGAAAGCAAAGTGAGCCAAGCTGTTTCAGCCTGGCTCCGCTATTCCCAGGAGGGATGAGCAGCTCAGTGCAGCCCAGCCCGCTCTGCAGGGGCAGCCCTGGCTCCAGAGGGCTCCCCTAGGCAGGTTTTTTAAGGATACGCTCGGCACTGGAGAAATTATGGTATTTCTTCACTTGTGCAAAGCCTACCAGCCACCAGAGCGAGAACTCGGGGAAAGGCTTCCCCGCAGGACACCCGATGCCTGCTGAAGGGGGGGCTCCAGCCACCCCTGAGCAGCCCCAAGCACCCTGCAAAAGGGGTAGGAGCTCAGTATAAAAACCTTGTGCTTTTTATTTTTCCTCCAATCTTTTTGCTAGGAAGAGGAGGGAAGGATACTCCAGCCCAGGAAAGTGTTTGTCACAGAGCGGCACCTTTCAGAGCCGGGGCAGCCAGCAATGCTCAGGAGCACAGCCCTGCCCCTGGAAAAGACACAGGGTCACAAGAGCAAAGCAGAAAACACCAGGTGTAACGCATAGAGAC
This sequence comes from Pampusana beccarii, assembly GCA_013399365.1. Lineage (NCBI taxonomy): Eukaryota > Metazoa > Chordata > Aves > Columbiformes > Columbidae > Pampusana > Pampusana beccarii. The sequence continues at coordinate 53,743 of VWYH01006445.1, forward strand.
ACACTTTAAAAACTTTATTTATATAAAAAAATCATTTTGTTTTAAAAGCGTTACAAGAGTGTGCACAGGAATCAGACAAGAACGGCTCGTTGCTCCCCGCTCCCCTCCTGCCCAGGGCAGGGCTGGCGCAGCAGAGCCAGGGCAGGAGAGAAGGGGGAAGCTTCTTTTTGGTTCATTTGGGATTAAAAATTGAAAAAGGAATTAGTGTTTTACATATTTAAAGGAAAAGAGTTAGACCCCAGAACAAAACCAAACTGAGCTGAGGTGGGGCTGGAGCCAGGGAGGGCTCAGCCAGAGCTGGGGGCAGTTCGGGCAGGGGAGCAGGCAGGAGCCCCGGCTCCGGTGCCGCCCGCTGCAGCCTCCCCGCTCCCATGAGCCCCTGCTTTGGGGGAGCCCCGGGCTGGGGGGGGGCTCCCGCTCCAGTTTGCAGCCTCCTGCAGAGGCTTCCAGTTGCAGGGGAGCCCAAGGGCTCCCCGAGAGATCACAGCACCAAAATGTGCCCCCCAGCAGGGAGGAGGGGGGAGGGGGGTGTGTCCTGGCTCCCGCACCCCATCAGTGAGGGGGCTGGGACCCCCCCAAACAGGCGCCCAGCCCCAGCGCAGACAGTGAGCGCTCCCGCTGGGGAAGGGAAGCTGAGCCCGGCCGGGAGCCCGGGACAGCCCTTCCCCAGCGCAGAACCAGACAGTACGATCCAGAGAGCTATTTCACAGTGGCAAAAGAAAGGCACGTGTCAAGAGAAAGCCCGCGGGGCAGCGCCGCGCGCAGCCAGTGGCGGGGCAGGGATCCCGGCTCTGCGCGGCGCACCCGGGTCCTGCCGCAGCTCCCCCCCCCCGGCAGGGACCCCCATCCCGCACCCCGGCACCGACCGCCTTCCCGCATACGGATCCCTCCTCGCACAGGCACCGGGCAGGGGCCAGCGGCCCCATCCAGAGCCAGAACCCCCGTCCCCTGCCCCCGAAGCCTCACCTAGAGCAAAGCAAGAGAAGTTAATGCTGATTTTCCTTCCCCTCACCCCCCCCCATGCTCCAGCCCCCCTCCACTGGTCCCGCCACCACCAGAGAGAGATGTGCCCACTGTCTCCACAGCCCTGGTTGAAAAGTGATCCTGCACAAAAATATATCCTGTAGGCAACAAAACGAATGAAAAAAGGCGGCGAGTGAGGTCCCAGTCTCTGTCCCTGCAGATGTCTCTGAGCAGAGGGGAGGCGTGGGAGAGAAGGCAGTTCCTGGTCAAGGCAGAGATCCGAGTCCTTTTGCAGCATCCACACCGGTCGGGCGGGCAGGAGGGCTGACCCTCCGGAGGAAGGAGGTGGTGGATGAAGAGCGATCGGTCGAGGTGTCCCCGAACGGGGAGGTGCAGCGGTCCAGAGGAGGCAGAGTGGCCCAGGTTGCCCCCGGGGACCGGGCCCACTCATTTGGCTGGCTAGTTGGCACAAACAGTCCAGCAAAAAATGCAAAAATAAGGACAAGGTAAAAGTCGGTCCGTTCCACCACAAAGAGTTATATATATATATATATATATATTTATATATATAATATATTATCAACCCAAACTGAGTGGAGGCGGGGACGGCAGCTAGATCTTCTGCTGTGGAGAGAGAGGGAGAGACGTTAGCACGCCCAGAGCAGAGCGAGCAGCGGAGGGTGATCACGGCCCCGGCGGGTCAGGCAGCGATTCAGGCAGCAGCGATCAGAGCGGGATTTGGCTGGCCAAAGCACCCCTAACAGCGCAGCAGGATCTGTCACCGCTGTTCAGATTGGGCAGGACGCTGCGGGACATACCGACACGGGGGAAAACACGGCAGCATCCTCCTGCGCCTCCTCTACCTCAGGCCGCGGTTCCTGCCCCTCCTCCTGCTGCAGACACACGGGGTTAGTGGGGGACGGAGCGGGGTGGGGGTGTTAGTTGTGGGAGCCCAGTTCTCCCCTCCTGCCAGCCGGGACGGTGACGTGTCATCTCCTGCGCCCCAGTCCCGCTCAGCCCTCCCTCGTCAGCCAGAGCTGCTCACCATCAGCGGCGCTGCCCTCACCGGCTCCATGTCTCCGAGGTCCCCAGACCGGTCCAGTGTCCTGCTGTGGTCCCTCTCATTGAGCGTGGAATAGTTGTCTGAGCAGGAGAGGGGACAGTCTTGTGTCAGCCGCGTCATCCCCGCGGGTGTGAGCTCTGCCCCCTCCCAGGTGAGAGGCCCCCGGTCCCTCTCCTACCTGGTCCCATGTTGCTCATCTGGATCTCCTCCCGGGAGGATTTCTTGTCTGCAAGTGTGGGAGAGCAGCAGGTCGGACGCGGCCCCTGCAGCCGCACGCGGCACAGGAGCCGCTGCCCACCCAGCCGGAGCAGCCCAGACCCAGCTGACCCAAGGACACAACAGGACCTGCGTGCATCATTTCCAGCCTTGGGGAGGCATCTAGAGCCCAAACTGATGCCTTGTGTGAGCAGCTATGGCTGCCAGGAGGACGGGGCTGAAGAGCAGGGAAGGGACAAAGGCCAGCTGTTCTGGGTACCCACACGGTGGAAGGAGGACAGTGGGGACAGGTGCTAAGGGAAGGCACATACCTGTTTTTTGGTTCCTGTCAATAAGAGGCAAGGTGCTGTCATCAAACGAGTTGCCTCCCTGGGTCCGAGAGGCATTGCTCAGGTTCACCTGGAGCAGACAGTGACCGCTCACACCCTGGCACAGACACTCCCCACCAGCACACCCCACCCCTGCAGCCCCCAGCACCAAGGGCCCCACAGCTCCAGCACCCACGGCTGCACCCAGCAGCAAGGACAGGCCCAGCTCGTGGGAACGAAACAGCCCTGGAGAACCTTGTTCTTCGGCATGGCCACGGTGGCCTTTAGTGCCACAAACCCTCCTGCCCGCGGATCCGCGCACTTGTGTGGGACACGGGGCTCAAAGCTTTGCAGAGCAATTCTTCCTTAACAGAGACCCCCTGCCAGTCATCCACTGGGAAACGGCAGAGAGGACACCAGCGAGGTCGGAGCTGAAATCCCGTACTGCTGAGCTCCACGAATACCCCCCTCCCTGCTGCAGGACCCCACCTGCTGCCCCAGCCACTCCCACATACCTGGAAATCAGACTTCTTCCAGCCTTCCTTCTCCAGGGGCTTCCGCAGCTCTTTATATCCCCAGACTGTCTGCAAGACGAGGGCAGCTGCTCGGACTTCTCTCTCGGAGCGGTTCCTAGAAAGAGGTGAAGGAAGAGATGTTTGGAAATACCCGTGGCCTCAAGGTAGGTCCTGGAGAAGCCCTTCTCTGCCCCTTGCATTATCCTCAGCACAGAGCCTACCCAGATTTGTTGATCAGCACCAACTTCTCAATCCCCTGTGTTTCCCGCAGCTTCTTGGCAGCCTCGAGGTTGTCTACAATTACTTCATTGATGGTGTTGAGGATTGACACGACTGTGTCTTCAGAGAGGTTTTTGGCTGGGGTCTGCTGGCCTCCAGGCAAGTTCTTCACTAGGTTGGGGATCGCATGTTTACCTGGGAAGGGGAAAGAGTTGGGCATGAGTGAGGACTGAAAGGGGGGGAAAAACCAAAACCAACCAAAGAACCAAATCCAAACCAAACAACCAAAACAAAAAAAATCACTGCAGAAGGCTCAGGGACAGGTGACCAACTTGGATGTCCCTCTCAGGAGAACTCAGCACATGCTGCTCTGGGAGACGAACAGCAGACACATGCTGGGTTGGTGCTGTGCCCACATCCACACTCCTCCTCAGTGCCCAGGTCAGGAGGACGTTCCTGCCCAACTCAGACGGACACAGAGAGCACGATGTCCTCACCTATCAGCTCTTTGTTACGCAAGTCAACAGCCAGGTTCCGCAGGGCTCCGGACGCCGCTTTCACCACGCGCTCGCTGTCGTGGGTGAGGAGGTCGGCGATGGCAGAGAGTCCCTTCTCCTGGCGCAGCGCCGAGCGGATGTACCGGCCGTACTGGGGGGAGAGACAGGGACCACGGTGTAGCCTGGGCAGGCACAGTCCCCCGGGGACACCGCGGCAGCCTTGTCACCCACCCTCATCTCGGGAACTGAGGGCACTGGCTGCACCCGTGGCAGGGCAGACTGCAAAGGTCCCGTCCCTGTCCCAACGCTCTCCAGCAGGCCAGGCCAGCAAGATTTCCCAGGTACACCGAGAAAACGCAGGCCAAGGAGCTGCAGAGCGGCCCCAAACCTTCATCCCTGCCCCAGCCCACCGAGGGGAGGAATGGCAGGGAGCACAGAGCCCTTCAGAGCACGGGAGAGCCCACGCCTGAGCTGCGCTGCTGAACGGCGTCCCCTTGGGCAGCGACCGTGCACAAAGTCAACAGCTCGACACAGCAGCACCTCGGCCGCGCCCCACGGGTGGCGCTCCCTGCCCCTGTGCCCTGCCCGGGCCCTCACCGTCCAGCTGCCAGCGCACAGGTTCTGGATGGCTCCTGCTGAAGCCTCCAGGATGGCTGGGGTCTTGCTCTCCTTCAGAAGGGAGATGTATATCCGCACCACTTCTGGCTGGAACAGGAGCTCATAGCCTGCCAGAGAACACGGGCAGAAGGACTCACTGACAGGCTCTGCCAGCACCTGGCTCATCCAAAGGAGCAGGAAGGGCAGACAAGGCTGGAAACTTCTACCCAGGGATGGGGCATCCACAGCTGCTCTGGGCAGCCTGGGCCAGGGTCTCACCACCCCCATGGGGAAGAATTTCTGCCTTATCTCTCATCTAAATCTCCCCTCTTTCAGTTTAAAGCCACCGCCCCTCGTCCTGTCACTACACACCCTCGTACAAAGCCCGTCCGTCTTCCCTGTGAGCCTCCTTTGGGTACTGGAGGCTGCTCCAAGGTCTCCCCGCAGCTTCTCTTCTCCAGCTGAACACCCAGCTCTCTCAGCCTGTCCTCCCAGCAGAGCTGGGCCAGCCTCGGGTCATTCCTGGGGCTCCTCTGCCCTCTCCAGCAGGTCCCTGTGTGTCCTGTGCTGGGGACCCAGAGCTGGACCAGCCCTGCAGGGGGGGCTCACCGGAGCGGGACAGAGGGGCAGGATCCCCCCAAACCTGCTGCCCACGCTGTGGGTGACACAGCCCAGGACACGGGTGGTCTCGGGCTGCGGATGCACACTGTGGGTCATGTTGAGCTTCTCATCAGCCAACACCCCACGTCCTTCTCCTCAGGGCTGCTCTCAATTCAAATCAACTCTACCCTCTTCTCTCCTGGACTGCTGTGGAGAAGCAGCCCTGCACACACACACACGGAGGATCATACCTTTGGCTGGAGTTGTTCTTTTGGGAAAATCCACTGTATCAGCACCGGGGTCTTCTGGTGGCTTTTTACCTTCAAAGGACAAGCAGAGAGGTGTAAGACACCTCCTCTCCCCACCTGTATCAGCCCAACAGCTCTTTACCACTTGCTGCAAGAACAAGCCCATAGGTGAGCTGAAGCTAAGCCACCAGCGTGTCCCAGGAGGGACATCAAGGACATTAGCCACACCGCAGGCAGCATGTGCCCAGCCGGTAGGGGGCACACAGAGAGCTGGAGAAAGCACCCAATCCAACCATGGAAAAATTAAAACCAAGAGCACACTCACCTCTGGAGAACCACTCGTCTATTGGCGAAGCGGAGAGAAGGACAGGAGAGAGGGGAGGCAGGAGGAGAGAAGTGCCGACAGCATCGTGGGGCAGATCGTTTGGCAAGAAAGCAAAGGGAAGGGGATGTGACAACACAGGAGAAAAGGGAAGGTGTGCAGTTAGTGGACATCTCTCCATCACCATCCCACCACCACAGGCGCCCACCATTAGCTTGTCAAACACTTTGGGTAAGCCAAGCAGTAGCTCCCAAAGCCGGGGAGACACTGAGCACTGTGCCTCTGGGGAAAGCTGCAGCTTAGCCTTCACACAAGAGATGCCAGAGCAGGAGCAGAGAGACCCCGGACCACCCTCCAGCTTCACCGCAGTAGATCTGTCTCTATGCCACCTCCCTCGGTGCTGCCGCCGCCCAACGCACCTTTGCCCTTCTTGGTGCCGAAGCAGCTGGCTGCGGGGGGCCCGGCGGTGTTGGCGGGAGCCAGCGGGGTCTCCTGGTAGCGCTCGGCATGGGGGATCTCACGGTGGACTTGGTAGGACAAGTTTCTCAGCAGGCACACGCAGTTCTCCACCAGCTGGGGAGAAAGCCGGACAGTTTGACTCACCAAAGCACATGCCCGTGTCTCCAAGTGAGGGCCCCTCCACAGAGTGCAACCAGAGCCAGGCCAAGGGGGCTGAACTGGGACCAGAGGGACATGTGGCTCCATCTCAGAGCTGGAGCACACCCCCATCCCAAAGCAGTCACGGCCAGCTCTGCTATCACCAATTCATATTCTACTGGGCCAAAAAATCTCTCTGCCATAAGCACAAAAGGTCCATGGAAAGTCTCAAGGAAAATTCCAGGCAACACCTTATCAAGGTGGATCAGGGAGCCCTAAGCCAGGGGCTGCCAGCGTGGGGATGAGACACCACCAGACCCCTGCTGCTCACCAGCATTCTTGCTGCGAGCTCAGTGCCAGACACCGCTGGTCACACAGCACCCAGGGCACATCCCTCACGGGCTCTTCCCAGCTGGAGATCGTGGGAAGGCGTCGGCCTGGACTGGGTTTTCCCCAGGTACTCCTGTCAGACCAAATCCCTCCCTGCTGAAGATCCCTGTCCACTCTTCATCCATCTTGGGATGAGGAACAGAGCGCTGCAGGGGCTGGTGACAAGGGCAGAGCTCTGCGTGCGCCCCGGAACAGCCCCGCCGTGGTACCTTGCTGTCTGAGTCCTTTTGGCCGACCTCGGACTGGACGATGTAGATCAGGGCGTCCACCAGCCCGTCACATTCCCGCAGCTTCCGACGGGCCTCGCTCCGCTCCGAGCTCACGTTCCTGGCAGGGCAGAGAGAACCGTCACGGGAGAGACAGCTGAGGGCAGGCGAGGAACTCGCACCACAGACAGACTCCTGCAGCTCCCCTCCACCAAGAGAAACACCTCCAGAGACCACGGACTCCGTTGCCAGCTGCTGTCCTGGGAGGGCAGCTCCTCTGCAGCCCCAGGAGTGGCCAGAAGAGCAGCCCCAGCCCACCCCAGCTCTGCCAGCAGCCCCTCCCGTACCGAAGGCAGCCGGCGGTATTGGTGAGCACCGACTCCCACTCGATATGGCGTGGTTTGGAGTCCTCGTTGGGCTCCCGCTCCCAGCCCGAGCGGGGAATGACCACCTCATCGGTCAGGGCGTGCAGCGCGTGATCCACAATGGCCATCTTGATGGAGTCATGCGAGGACAGGTTCCACAGGGTTCCTGCAACGCCGCAAGCGGGAGGCGATCAATCAGAGCACGTGGGCTTAAAAACCTGCACGGTGCCCCCCTCCTCCCTGGAGCCGTTACCTGTGATGACCTCTGTGAGGTCCATATCATGGGCCTTCCGCAGCAGGCGTACCAGAGCAGGCACCCCATCGCAGTTCTTGATGGCAATCTTATTGTCTTGGTCCTTGCCGTAGGAGATGTTCTTGAGGGCTCCACAGGCACCATAGTGCACCTCTTTCTTGGGGTGGTCGAGCAGCCCCACCAGCACGGGAATGCCCTTCAGCTTGCGCACCTCCGTCTTCACCTTGTCGTTCCGGTAGCAGAGGTGCTGCAGGTAGGCGGCCGCGTTGGACTTGACGGCGTCCAGGCGGAAGCTCAGCATGGCGATCACCTCGGGCAGCTCCGGCTGCCGCCAGTTGCCGGGGGCCGGGCCGCCCTTCCGCAGGCTGTCCAGACTGGCCAGGCTGCCCCGCTCGTGCTGGGCCAGGGGTGCCCAGTAGTACCGGTCAGGGGCCACTTCGTCCACCAGCATGTCCTCGTAACTCCTAGGAGAGAGGCAGCAGCGTCAGCACGAGCCCTGGGCCCGGCAATGCTGTTCCCCTCCAGCCCACCACAAGACGGCTGCAGCAGACACAGCGTCTGGTCCCGCCGCAGCACACGGGTCAGGCCGGGCAGCAGCGCGACATCGGGGCCCATCCCGCCCAGGGCTGGCGGCAGGACCAGGCCTGCGCGGGGCTGGTCCCCAGGAGAAGGCACCTCTGCAGCTGCTCCAGCCCCCTCCCACCCACCGGCTTTCCCGCGGGTCAGAGGCTGACCCCGCTCCCTGCGGCACCTCCGCGGGAGCCGGCCTGAGGCACGAAGCACCGCCCAGGCCTGCAGCCGCCAGAGGGCAAGTTCACAGCAGCAAGGGCGGCCGTGGAGCAAACCGGCCCCCACGCGGGCGGCACAGCGGTACCGGGCACCCAGAGCCCCGTTCCAGGCCACGCCGTTCTCTGCTGCACCGTCCGGCTGTACCAATGCCACATCCCACCACCGCACAGCAGCACAGGACACATAAGCTGCTGCCAGACCAAGCGACTGCCGTTATTTCAGAGCATTGTGGCCAGAAAGAAGGTTTTACCCAGGACAGGGCTCAACCCCTCTGCCCGCAGACGCCCTGTGACACTGCACGGCTGCCCAGGGGACAGGCTGAGCCGGACCGAGCGGCACCGGCCGCAGGGCCAACCCCCTGCGCTCAGGCACGGGAAGAGCAGCGGGTCCCACAGCCCCGGGCAGGACCAGGTCACCCACAGACCTGGTGGCACTGGGAACGAGGCCCAGGCAGCACGTGTAAGCTGCAGCAGCGCGACCAGTCCCCCACGCACCAAGGTGATATTTAACACCCCTGGAACATATACTACACAAAATCCTGGATTCTCACCCTATTTTTGTAGTCACAGGCAACATAATCCCTTCCCCACCCATGCAGAGGAATGTGGAGATTTCACAGAAGGGGGTGGGAGGGGACTTGGCACTTAAACGGAGGGGCCTGAGCGCTGCTGTCACCCCTGCTGTGCCCGGGCATGGGGACACACAACCAGAGGCCAAGATGAGGGAGCATCCCCCGGCTCACGTCTGCTCTGGGGTGCTCACCCACCTTCAGAGCTCCCAGATCAGCGGCAGGCAGGGGAAGGTGCAAGGAAAGTAGCAAGTGCTGCTCCTCATGTCGCTGCTCTACCTGCAGCCTCTGGCACGGGACTCACCAAACGCACCGGCTCCAGCCGGCAGCCAGGTTCGCAGCCACGTCCCCGGGCGCTGCCGCACGGCGCGGCTGCGAGGGTGCCTTTCAGCACGTCCCGACTGCGAAACGCGCTGCTCGCCGCACGGTCTGGCTCCCGAGAGGTGCTGAGGAGCTCGGCTGCTGCGCAGTCGCTCCCCACGGCACCCAGAGCACCGCACCAAGCACCAGCACCACCCCGCAGCAGGACACGGCAGGAGCGCGACGCGGCTGACGCCAGTGCTGCAGACGAGGCACCCGGTGCCACACGGCCTGCACTGACCCTGCTCCGTGTCACAACTCGCGCACCCCAAAAGGGAGCCCCTGCCCAGCTGTGGGGGCCGCTCGGTGCTGGATCCCCCCGCCCCTCCAGGTGAGGTGGGCTGGCAGGGCTGGGAAGCACATCCTGTGCTGCCACTGGGCCCCCTCTGCCCTGCCCTGCAGAGGCGGCTCCGGGAAGAGCGGGGACCCCGTGCCGCGGGGCGGGCGGCACACGCTGCGTGTCCGGCCCAGCGTGCTTCCGCGTCTCCCCATGCTGGCGGGCGGCCTCCCCGAAGGAAACCACCCAGGGCCAGGCCCCGCTCAAGGCAAACATCTCCGAGGCAAGGGGGACATTGATCGCGCCCGTTCCCTTTCCCACAAGCCAGGCAGCTGAGCACGGATGGTAACTGAGAAGGCAGGGGACAAGCCAAGCTCAACAGTGCCTGGATTCCAGAGATTGCTGCGATCTTTATCTGTCTGCCTGGGGAGGGAGAGCCTGCTCACGGCTGCACCGACCCACCCCCCATACCCCACACCATCCCTGCGGGACAAGGTGACATCTCCACCAGGACCGGTCCCGGGCTGTGCTGGGAAGCAGGACCTTCTCCCCCTGTTGTGGCCCAAGTCCCCTGGTCTCCCACCCAGCTGCAGCTCCTGGTTCCACACCTGGCTCCTGCAGCTCCTTCCTCCAGGATCTGGAGGGGCTGAAGGACACAGGCACCACCCAGCCCAGCAGGGAGGACCCGTGGTCCCAAAGGCCGAGCAGTTCAGACCGGGTCACCCAGGGAGGGTTCCTGCCCCCGTGTGCCGGGCAGGACACGGATCCAGGAAGGTTCGCAAGCCAGAGCCTCGTCTGGGCTGGCACTCGCTCCCTCTGCAGCCCCGAGTCAGACACGACTGCGTCGCCCTGCTGCCCGCCAAGGGGACAGCCGTGCCGGCCACGCGCTCAAACTGACATGGTGGCTGCTGGAGCCCTGCCCGCCCTCCTCCAGCCTCGCACGGCAGGGTGGGCCGGGAAATCAATCCGGGCGAACAACCGCCCGAACTGGTTCAGCGCAGCAACCCTCGCTCTTGTGCTGGCACCCGCCGAAAGGACAAGGCTCCTCCCTCAGTCCCTTCCGCACCAGGGGCACCGCGGATTTCCAGTGCGCGCCTGGATCCGGGCGCATCTCGGGCAGCGCTTGGCAGGAGCCCCCTTTCCCTTGGGTCTCCCTCTCCTGCCTCTGTTTTATGCCCTGGGAGCTTAAGCAGCCTGTCCTCAGCCTCACCTGTCTGCTCCCTGCCCCAGGGAGATGTGCATCCACCCTCACCTGCTGACACAGCCCCCTCCCCAGCCCTGGGGCCCAGGCTCAGACACTCACTCCTACCTCAGCACCCCCCAGACTCCGCTCGCTGCCTGGGCAGCAAGCAGAGCAGAACAACAGGCTGGAGCTGACAGCAGCAGCGTTTGTGCAAGAGACAGAGCGGGCACAAGGCACCAGCCTGCACCACCAGTCACAGCCTCAGGCTTGTGACACCCCGGGACACCCAGCTGCACCCCAGCAGGGCGGTTAAGGGACCACCAGGCCCTGCTCTGGCTGCCCCAGGGCTGGTGCTCAGCCCTTGGGCTGGGGGAGCTGCTGATCACCCACGGACAAACAGACCAACCAGGGGGGAAAAGCCGCTACTGCCAAACAGGTTGAGCAGCTTCTCCTGCCCTACCCTGCACGATGGCGCTGCAGAAACTGCAGGAAGGCTCCCCCGCGCTGCAGAAACTGCAGGAACGCTGCCCCGGGCACAGCGAGGCTCAGCACGGCTCCCCGGCTGCTCTCAGCTCGGCAGGAGCGCGATGCCGAGGCTGCCGCTCCCGGTGTGGGGCTGCGCCGCACACCCGCACAGCTCCGCGGGCCACGCCAGGCCGGGTGCAGATGATCCCACTGTCCTGCCCGTGGAACGGGCGGCACGGAGAGCGCAGGGCCTGGAGCTACATCCAGCCACCCAGCGGAACTCCTCGCTGCGGAACTCCTCGCTGCAGGACAACCGGCTCAATTAGCACTGAGTTTTAACCACCAATTAAGCAGACAGTTAGAACCGGATGCAAGTTTTCTCCTGCATGAACCACGTGTGATTCAGCTCATGGCGCCATCTCCACAATCCTCCTGCCTCTGAAGTGGGTGAAGTCAGAGGGACCCCACAGCACCCCCACCCCAGTGCCTCCCGCCCCGTACCTGAGCCGCCGCCGAGGATCGGACGGGGTCCCTGCCCGCCTGGCCGTGCCGTAGTCAGACATGAGCCCGTAGTCCACATCTTCAAAGCCCATGCTGCGCTGGTCATCCTCCAGGCCGTAGGGCTCAGGGTGGAAGTGGTTGAGGTCCATGTTGCTGCCCCCGACGCGCACTTGAGGCTGGGGGCCGTAGGTGTCCTGCCGGCTGGGGGCCCTGTAGGTGTCCATGGAGGGTCGGTAGCGCTCGTCAATGCGGGTGACACGGGACAGGCTGCCGTAGCTGTGATCGCTGCCCGGGTAGCCGTCCTCATAGGGGCGGCCGTAGCCGTCGGGGTAGTGGTAGTTGCGAGGGAGGGTGGCTGTGCCCGGCTGGCCCAGGTACCCGCCGGGGCCCCCGTTGCCGTTCTTGCGGAAGTTCCTGTCCATCGTCTGGACGTAGCTGCTGGTGACGGGGGAGGTTTCCAAAGGTAACCCGTCAGGCCCCATCGGCACCTGCTGCACTGTCCGGGTGGTCACCGTCTTCACCACCTTCTTCACCTAGAGGGACGGATGCAGGACATGCTCCCATCAGGAAACACACCGCACTCCTGTGTCCCCAGAGGCCCCCTCCGGCCCAGCACTTGCTCCAGGCAGATTTGCACCCGTTGCAGCTCATAGCTCGGCAAGCTGACAGACACCCGGGCCACTGGGGCCCCTGCCCAGAGCCCTGTCCCCTCCACGCTCTCCCCAGGCTTGTACCGTGGTCTCCGTACGCCGGGTTGTCCCATCGTCTGATGTCTCCACAGACACGACTGACATGGCCCCTTCTGGGTCCTCCTCCATGGTGTATGTCTCCTCCACAATCTGGCCCGGGTCCTGCATCCTGGGGATCGTGCTGTACAAGAGGTGACTGTGGTCCTGGGGGGCAAGGGACAGGCAGTCAGCCCCACCAGCACCGATCTCACCTCTCGGGGAGCACCCCAACACCCTCCCGCATGGGAGAGGAGACCAACAACCCCACACTCAAGGCCCCTTCACACCAAGTCCCTCTGTCCCAGCTCAGGTGGGGACACCGGAGCCTTGCAGCCCTGGCAAGCAGGCTGCCCACAGCCAGAGGGCTCAGCTCCCTTTACCTGCGGTCCGTTGAGCTTCAGATCTGGGTATTTCTGCCTTTCCAGGTCAGCATCGCCCAAGAAACGGCCGTTCTGAAACACACGGTACCACAGCAGGCCGGTTACTCGACCGAGCCCCCACAGCCAGGACCCCGCGTGTCCACCCCCCTTTCCCTGCCGCGTCACCCCCTGCCTCTGACAGACACCCCAGGTGACCCCGCGTGTCACTGCGGAGCGGGGCGCGCCACTCGGGGCTCTGCGCGACGTGCGGCAAAACAGCCCCCGTTCCAGGCTGGGCAGGAGCCGAGGTCACACCACCGGCCCCCCCGGACACCCCGGCTCTCCCGCAGCGCCCACGTGCTCCTGGCGGAACGGCCCAGCCCTTCCCCGCTCCCGGCACGGCCCCGCAGAGCTCGCGCATCCCCCGGCGCAGCAGCCGCGAGTGACGGCGCGCAGCTGCCCCGCATGGCAAGGGGCTTGGCGGCTGGTCGCAGGGTGCGTGCCGCCGTTTGACTCCTGTGCTCCCCGCTGCCCGCCCACGACCCCTGTCTCTCCTACCACCGCCTTCCACAGCCCAGAGACCCCGAGCATCCCTCCCCAGAGCAGAGCCCGGGAAAGGGAGAACAGGAGAGACCTCAAGCCAAGGCAGAAGAGAACACATTTCCAGACCTGCAGAGAAGAGAGATCTTTCACAGCCCTAGTATTGCTATTCGGGGACAGACCAAGACTCCAAGCACTTGCCCACCATCAGACGAGAGGGAGACACACGCTCCCCACAGCAACACACCAGCCCTGCATTTCAGCACCTTCCAAGCAGCTGAGTGGGATGGGGAGCAAAGACGCTCGAGTCCTGAGCAGGCAGCCTCCAGCCGGCCCGAACAAAGCGGAGCTGGGAGCGGGACCCTCCAGCTGCTCCTCCCGGCAGACTCCACGGCCGAGGGGGGTTTGCACACCCCGGAACCCCCCAGCCCAGGGCACGTGCAGCACCAGGGTGTGAGGGACCAGCCTCACCGCCTGCACCTCGCGCAGCCGGGGAAGTGAGCCGAGGCTGCCCCGAGGCAGGACTGACAGACGGGGGCTCCGGGAGCCCCCACGCCCCCTCTGCCAAGGGGGTTTTTTACCTGGTGCCGCCGGGTGAGCGTGCCGTTGGCCAAGCCCGGGCTGGCGTCCTGCGGGGAGACCCGGACTCGTTCCAGCTGGGCCGAGACATGGCGCCGCTCCTCCTCGAGCGCCCGGGTCAGCTTCTCGAACTGAGCCTCCTGCTCCTTGACGGAGGCAAGGATGCTGGCGGTCGACTCCACTTCCGAGTCGTCCATGGGTGACGGGTGCCCGGGACGGGCAGGGCAGGGGCGGAGGGCGCGGGGAGGCACGAGCGGAGGCGGCTTGGTGTCAAGGTGAGGGGAAGAAAAGTGACCCAGAAGGGCAGGAGCCCCTCTCTTCACCGCACACGATTTGGGGGAGGAAAGGAGGAGAGAAGAGCAGTCAGAAGAGACTGATTTTTGTTAAAACAGATACTCAAAACAAGAAAAAAAAAATTCTTTTACGGCATTAACACCCCTTCCCGCCCACCACCAGAGAGCCGACGAGGGGGTCTCGGCGCAGCACAGCCCAGGTGTGGGTCAGATGCTCCTTACTCCAGCATTTAAGCTTGGAGAAGTGTCACTTTGGGGTAAGAAGGTCCCCCCATCACACCAAACAGCTGAGCCGGGCTCAGGAGCGCTGCTGCGTGCTGAAGAGGTTCCCTCTCCCACAAGGGCCCTCTGGGCTGCAGGAAAACTTCCCCTCCAAGGAAAAGCTGTTTGCAGGCAGCAGCAGGCGGGGCACGTCCCTGGGGCAGAATGGGGACACGCTCCTGCGGAACGAGCAGTGACCCACATCCCGTGGGGAGACAGCCACAGCCCCACAGCTCCTTTCGACCCAGGAAAGCGGATGAAGTGGGACAGGATCCCCATGAAGGGGACCCCACGAGCCCCTTTGCTGCCAAAACTCACCAGGGGTCTCAATGCTGCAGCCCCCCAGAGGTTCTCAGCCCACAGATCTAGGGATGGGCACTGGCTTGGACCTTTCCAACATCCCCTCCCCAAGGAGAACAGCAAATGAGCACACCACAATCAACATATTTCGACAGAGAAAGGCAATATTCTTCCATACAGACCTGTTAGAGAAGGAAGTTCGTGTTTGATTGGCAAAGGCACGGACGGGACAGCCAGGTCTAGAAGCAGAGAGTCATGGAAGAAATAGCCCAGCCACCACAGTGAGGAAGCAGGAGAGGAGAGAGCTGCAGGGACGGCAGGAGAGGAGGTCAGACAAACCACACCAGAGATCTCAAAACAGACGGCAGGGCAGGCGATGGACCCGGGAACCCGGCTCCTCCCTCCCAGCCCCTCTCTCTGAGGGACACAGCAGTGCCTGCGGGGGGCAAACGCCGCTGTTCCCCCAGCAGCCCCCCAGCATCTCCACGGCCGGGGAACGGCAGCGAGGGGAGCGGCTGGGGCCCAGCCCTCCGCCCCCCGGCCGGCCCCGACAAGCCCGGGAGTTCCCAAACCCGAGCAGTCACGCAGGCGTGTGGGGACTCGCTCGCGCCACGCAGCCGGCACGGGAACCGCTTTCCCACGGTCTCCGGCTCCAGCTCTGCCCACCCCCAGTGCCACCGCCCTGGTACGGCCCCGCAGGGCCCCGAACCCCCCGCAGGGCCCCGAACCCCCCGCAGGGCCCCGACCCTCCTGTCCCAGCCTGCTCAGATGCTGGTTCAGAGGAGCCCAGAGCAGGGCTTTTTTTTGGTTTTGTTTTAGGTTTCCCACAGTATCTCAAGCGCACCCAGACCAAACCCTTCCTGAAATGCCTCCCCAGCTCCTCCCTGTGGCTCTGTCCCCCGGCTTCCCGGGGACGCGGGCAGCGCTGGCGCTTCAGCCGCCGTGGCACCACCATGATGAGCCCAGCAAAGCAGGGTGGATTTTTTCCAAGTACTTTAGAGGCTGCCTGCAGCACACCCGAACATCTGGTTGCTGTCACCCTGTAATCTGCCCCCATCAATAAGAAATCCCATTCTCCTACCCGTGCCCACGTGTGCCCAGCAACAGCCAAAGCCGCGGCACAGCCCCCGCTCGACTGCCGCGGCTCCCAGTGCAGCCGGGACACCGGCCCGCAGCCCGGCCCGCAGCCCACCACTCCCGGCTCGGGAGCCCACGCGGCTTTCGCAGGCTCCAGACATGACTCCTGGCTCATGCACGCAGCTGTGCACTCCTCCCACCTCGCAACAGGTTTGCCCTGCAGCGGTTTTTCAACAGATTGACTCCTGGAGCCCTGTATGGAAACGCGGGGATGACTCTGACCCTCGCCGCTCTGAGGTCTCGGCTGCCCCATGGATCTGCAAGCGATCCTCTGCAGGAGAGGCTGCGCGTCCCAGAACAGCGCTGGCACGTCCCAGCTCCCACCCTTCGGTCAAACGCTGCCCGTCTCTGGCGGGCGTCCCCCCGGCTCAAGCAGGGACCCTGACCCTCTGCCCGCGGGACCCACAGCAGGTCCCGCTCAGCACACGTGGAGCAGCCCTGTGGGGCCGTGCGGTCCTGCTGCAGCCGGGGACTCCCCAGGGGATCCATCGGGGAGCATCTCCTCTCACCACAGCCCAGGGCACGCTCCCACCACCCAGACACCCTGCACAGCTTCAGCACCCCAAGTCGGCCAGGAGCCCCACCGGCTTGTTATGATTTGTTCCCAGAGCGGTATTTCACTGAGCCCTTTTACAGACACAAAATCGCCCTGCAGAGAAGGGATCTCCACGACGTGACGGCGCCCAAGCAGCCGTGACGGCTCCCGGCATGCCCTCGACCGTCCCTACGCAGAGGGGGCAGATTCCTGGGGTGCCAGAAGACGGGTGATGGATTCAGGGAGAGATCCAGCTGAGCCTCTCTCTTGCGAACGGGCCCTCTTGCCAGCGCCCCAGCAGCACGCGGAGCAGCCGGCGTGCCCAGGAGGGCGGCAGCGCAGACAGCAACGCCAGCAGATTCCTGCGCCGCCCCGTCCCACCTCTGCGCATCCCCGGGGAGCACAGCCTAACAATGAGAGTTCCAGGGCTAAGGGCCCCAGATAAGGGCAGAGCAGCTGTGAGGCGGTTTCCTTCCCGTCCCTTCCATGGGGATTAAACACAACAGCAGGGGAAGGAGCAGCGCGGGTCCCTGCCGGGCAGCTCCCCCGTCACCGCGCACTCACAAGCGTCCCTCCGGCCCAGGCAGGAGGGGAGGGGCACACACAGCTCCCCCTTCCCTCTGGGCCACCAGGTCGGAGCAGAAAGACGCAGGGACAGGCGGCAGCCGGGGAAGGGCTGGGCGGCGGGTCTGGCTGGGGCAACCCCCGGCTCGGCAGCCCCATCGCCCCCCCAGCTGCTGCTCCAGAGCAGCCCCGAAGGTCTCTGCCCGGGATCCGGCCGTGCTGAGCAGCGGGGCAGTGACTCGGGTGCCCAGAGCCCATCCCGCACGCACGGCCATCACCCCGCCCCGAACAGCGGGCCCGGCTCCATCGTGGGCAGGAGGCGCAACGGGACGGGTCCCGCTGCTGAGGGGCTCCCCGGCTCCCCTCCTGCCGTCAGGACACGCCACCACCCTCTGCCCTCGTTCCAACCACAGAGTCCTCGGGGATCCAGGGTTAAAGACATAATTGCCGAGCAGAGGTGCCAGGCCCAGCGAGCGCGGTCCCCGGCGCTCCCCGCAGACGCCGCCAGCGCCATCCCGGGCACCGCGTTCCTGCGCGGCTGACACACAAGCTCCAAACAGCCGCTCAGCCTCGCACCCTCCAGCCGTGCAGAATCTGCCCCAAATCCCTCCCGCGGCGGCTCCCACAGCAGCATTTCGGGGAGAGGGGCTGCCTGGGCACAGCACAGCCCCTCGCCACCGCCCAACGCCAGCCCGGGCCTGGTCACCCGCAAGGTGACGGGGAGGGGACGGGGACAGCCTGGCCCCGCAGCCGGGCCACGCCGGCCAGCGAGCTGCTCGTGACAGCTCCAATCCAAGTATGCCGGATCCCACAAGGGTGGAATTCCAGGGATCGCTTTGCACCCGTTCCCCCTCCCCAGCCTCTGAAGATACAACTACAGAGCATTCTTTCAAAGCCAGACCCTGGCCATCCTTGAGGACGGCCGCATGAAAGCCTTTCCATCATGAGAGGCACTTGCTGACACACCCATTACTTAAAAACCCCAGCAAGCCAAAAATATTTCAGTTAGCTCAGTTCAGGGCAAAACAAAAAAGCCTAGAGATGAAACAGCCCAGGCAGAAGCACCAGAGCCACTTCCTTGGTGTCTGTCAGCACGAGGGGACCCGGGAACCAGCTCCACGTCCACCCCCTCCGGCCTTGTCTCATCTCCCAGCGCCCCAGCAGCACGGCGCAGGTCCAGGGGGACGCCCGGCGCGCGGGGTCTCTGCAGAACAGACCCTTTGCTGGCGGAAGGGGGGCAGCCCCGAGTCCCCCCACGGGTGCCACCATCATCCTCGCAGCTGGACAAAGGCTTGGCAGACGCCCGTGTCCCAGCCGAGCCCTCCAGAGCTCTGCTGCTGAGGGCAGCTTTGACACAGCACCAAAACCCCTTGACCCTGCTTCTCGGGGGAATTGCTTTCTCCCAGAACAAATCCTTCGCTCCGAAAAATAATTTCCAGGGCCAAACCACAGCCATACCCACCTCGAGTTCACCTGCACCTCCTCTGCCCAAGGATGGAGTTCAGGTCTTGCAGGCTCCCTCCCCACCTGGCGCGCTTCCCCGCGGGAAGATCGGCCCCGGGGCGCGGCGCGGGGAGCTGCACGGCACAGGCCAGGAGAGCGGGCACGACGCGGCAGACACGGCACAGGCAGCAGAACCAGCAGCCAGCGCCCGCGGCAGCGCGCAGCCCGTCCGCGCCAGCTCCGCTCCGTGTCCCCAGAGAGCTGTCGCCCGTGGTCCTGGGATCCCTGGAGCCACAGCCGCTCCCTCAGCAGGCAGGATTTTGGACAAAGTTCAACCCAAGCACCTACAAAGCCAGAAACCACCTCTGCCGTGCCAGCCCTGCCCCAGCTCCCTGCTGGGAGACGCCAGGCGCTCGCTGCCCGCAGCCCCTGGGGACGGGGCCACCCGGCCCCAGCTGCCGAGCCCCAGCCCTCCCGCAGCTCTGCCGCTTGTTTGTGTCCCCGGGCACCTGTTAAGCAAGTGGCAACGTTTGTCCCCACGGCGGACGCCCTGCCGCAGCGAGGCACAGCGAAGCAGCCCTTCCCCGGCTGTCGCCGCTGGCCGTGACCAGCACCGGGGACCAGCCCCTCACAGCCGGTGGGCAGGAGGGACGCGCTGCCCCAGGAGCTTGCGCCTGCCCCACCACAGTCCCCAGCACCGAACAGACAAGAAAAATGGCAACATCACTCAGAGAATTTGCCTTTCCCTGTCAATTCGAGGGACTCTGAGGAGAGCCAGCTGGCTGCCCGCCCTTTGAAAGTGAACATCGACAGCTCTCGGCACCAGACCCCCATCCTCGACAGAGGGCGGAAGCAACAAATTCTCCTGGTTCCAATTGCCTATCATGATGCACTTAGGAAAAACAGAAACCCCATCAATAATTCAAGCCTGCAACTGTCCAAGCGCTTGCAGTGCATTACACTTGCTTACTCTGCACAGGTTCACAGCCCTGCTAATTCACCACAGACTTCTGGTCAGTCTCAATTAGCTAAAAAATAAATGAGCCCACATCTTTGGCATCTTTCCTGCCCCCGCCAGGGCAGGGTCCCCGCTCACACATCAGTCCCTAGCCCTCAGCCTGCCTGAAGCAGCAAGCACTAACGCTAGCCAAGGCACAGCAAGCGGGCACAGAGCCCATGAGAGGAAGCTCATCCCGTCTGCGTGCAGCCCCGGGGAAGCAGGACAGGTGATGGTGGGCAGCAGCTCCCACGGCCCCGTGCGGGCGATGGAGTTCTGGCCGCGGCCGTTTCCCTCCCGGCAGCCCCGCGGCAGGAACGCGCCCGGCGCTGCCAGCTCCCACCGCAGCCCGGCACGCCGGCAGGGACCCGCCGGCCCGGGCAGACGCGTCCCTGCCCGTGGGTTGTGCAAGACATCGCGCTGACGCTGCCCGGCCCCGCCAGACCCCGCTCGGGGAGCGGCTCTCCCGCCTCCTGCCCAGGCCTTCGCCGCCTCATCAGCCCAGCCCTGCCGGGAAGGGCTCTCCCAGGGCAGGTTACAGAGCACGGGCACAGCGGACTTCGGACGGGCTGGCGGGCGGCCAGCGGCCCTCCCCGGGCGGGAACGGGCCGGTCCCACGGGAGGGTCGGACACCGCCCCGGGCGCCTACCTGTCCCCTCTCCTGGGAGCCGTGCCCAGGGCACCCGGCCCCAGCAAGGGGGTGGGCGAAGCACCAGGGGCAGCTGCCCCGGGTGGCAGCGGGAAGGAGCCGCTCACCGCCCATCACACCCAACCGGTCAGACCAGCAGCGGCCTGGCCTGCCCCAGCGGCCGGGATGCAGGGCAGGTAGGCGGGTTGGGAAAGCCGCCCCTCCCCGCCCCGCAGAGGGAGTTACCTGGAGATGCAAGCAGGGACGCACACTGCACCTTATAAGGGAGCGGGACAGCATCCAGCAGGAGATAAGGAGGGAGATAAGGCGCAGGGTGGGGCTGCACTGCCCTGGGCGGGAGGAAGCAGGATGCTGCCGGTCACCCCCCAGCAAGGGGCTGAGAATGCACAACACCCACCGGGTCCAGGTCCACAGGAGGGGTCTGGACAGAGCTGGGGTTGTGAAACAGGTGGGCGATTCCCTGGGGAAGGGACCTGCCCCGGCCCAGCTGAGGTCACCAGATGGGTCCACTGGCCGCCCCAGCGGGATGGAGAGGGAGGCAGCGGAGCAGCCGGCAGGAGCAGGGCTGGTTCTGCTGGTATGCCAGCAATCCGGCTGCGGGGCAGCTGTCCCTGCAACGCAAGCGGGGGGGCCACCCGTCCTTCTGAGCAGGGTCAGGACACGCACGGGAGAGGCTCCTTCCCTCCCGGCTGGGCTGAGACCTCCCGGCGCGCCAGGGCAGCTGCCGACCCTCCGCGCTGGCCGCAGGGAACAGCCGGCACCACAGCAAGACCACAGCGAGCGGGAGACAGAGTTTCCCTCGGTGCTTTGGGGAGGACAGGCGGCCCTCCCAGCAAGACAGCAGCCAAGCCACCAGGCTCCAGGCAGACACCGTCCACCCACAGTCCCCGAGCAACACAGCCACGGGGCCAGAGCCTTCCTGCCAGCAGCACCCACCGCGTCCAGCCTCCCCGGGACGCCCCAACGCTCGCCCAGGTACGGGGTGCGTCCCCCAGCACAGGGGCAGCAGCGAGAGGGGGGGTCCCTGCCACCCCTCCGCACCCAGCGGGCGCCAGCCCCGCGTTCGCAGCCCCAGGCCCCGGGAGGTTCGCACGTCGGGAGCCCGTCAGCAGCACAAAGGCGGCTCTCTCCTCTCAGTGGGAATGTGCAGCTGAGCGCTCGGCAGGGACAAAGGGATTTCACAGGCACATCCCGGCCGCCCCCCCTCCGGCGTTCCCGCTTCCTGTCACAGTAGCACCAGACCTCGGGGCGCAGCAGCAAACAAACACCCAGCGCCGGATTCCGGGAACGGGGCCAGAGCATTCCCGGGGCCGGCCGCGCTCCGGCGGCCAGCGGGCTTCACCCCGGCAGCCCCCGGCTCCAGCCCCCCGGCCCCAGGAGCAGCAGGTGAGCTGGGGGGATCGTAGGGCAGCTCTCTGGCTCCTCGCTGTGCCCCAGGAACGGCAACCGCCTTGACGGGGACACGAGACGTCCCTGTGCCCGCAGGGCTCGCTGCAGCCCTGGTGTTGTGCTGAAGGTCAGGGCTGGCCCCCGGCCCCAGCCCCACCACCCCCGCCCTTCACCCCGTCTCTGCCCCCACCCATCGCCCATTCAGCTGCCTCTCTCCCACAGCTAAAACAAACACCAGCCCGGCTCTGCAGAGATAAGGGTTGTGCTGGCAGAGCCCAGGGAGCAAAGTCCCCCTCAATTAAACCCAAGGCCGCAGCACCACGGGAGCCACCCCCCGGCAGCGCGGGTGACGAGGACATGGAGATGGGGTGAAGGTGCTCCAGCACCCCGTCCCAGGGCAGATTCACCTCCTCAAGGGCTCACATTGCTGCTGGCTGCCCCCCAGCACAGGAGCTGCAGCCCGGTGGGCAGTGCCCTGGGAGGATGAAGGGACCCTCCCTCCATCGGGCCATGGGCACAAGCAGCCGCTGCCCTGGACAGCCCCGCCAGCACAGGGTGCAGAGCCGCAGGACAATGCGGTGCCAGCCCAGCACCAGGACACGTGGATTTGGGCCCCCTTCCCCAACAGGGAGCCCTCGGTGCAGCCCCACGTCCCTCTTCCCAGGGAAGCCATTTGAGATCATTTCCTCTCCCAACACCTGTGCCAGGCCGGCCCAGGGCCTGGCCCCACTCCACTGTGGGTACCCTGCTGCAACCAGTGCAGGAGGGCACGGGGCCTGGAAGCGGTGCGATCCACAGCACTGGGCTTGGCCGGAGCGTGGCCAGCCTGCCTCATCCACTGTCCCTACAGGGAGCACTCGGGTCACCAGGGAACCATTACCAGGAACCTGGAGAGCGGCAGGAGCCCAGGGCCCCCTGAGCAGACAGGGCGCCCTTCCCTCTGCCAGCCGGGGCACACACCTGTCCCCTCCCCAGGCTGAGCAAACAGGCAGGCGGTGAAGTCATGTTTGGTACGGGAGTGGCCAGGAGGGAACTGCCCAGATTAAGCCCAGCCACCCTCGCAGGAGCAGCGGGACCCCGGCCCCCCCTCGCCAGCCCAGGCTCCCGAGCAGGTAGGGCAGCCAGCAGCCTGAGTCACCGCACCATCACCATCACCGGCCGGGCTGGAAGCTCCATCCCGCATGACCTCATCAGGTGCCCTGCTCCCTAATTGCGTGCGGCTGCGTGCAGAGACAGCTCCGACGGTCCTGCCAAACAGCAGTGAAGGGGTGAAGGAAAGGAAAGCCACCGGAGAAGCACCAGCAAGGGCCAGGGACTGAATCGCGCGGGGACGGGGCCGCTGGCTGCGGATGGGCTGTGGGAACAGCGGGTCCCACGGCCGGGCGAGGCGCGAGCCAGGGCTCACACCCCGCAGCAGGACTTCGATCTGCCCCAGCACACTGCCCAAATAGTTCGCTGGTGCCACATGTGGCTGCTGCTCCCCCAGCCCGCTCACTGAGGAGCGGCCCAGGCTCCTGCATGAGCCGAGGGGAAGGAAACCTGCATTTCCTGGTCAGACGGGAGATGACATCGTGACTTCCCTTTCCCGTCAGCTTCTAAACACAACGTCCTGCCAAGGGCCGCTCCCCGCCGCCCCCAGACACCCTGGAACCAACCACGGACACCGGGCACCGGCAGCCCAGCCGGCTGCGCCAGCAACGGGTCACTGTGGTCCCCAGGAGACCAGACACCGACTGGCTTGCTGGAGGCGTCCTGCCCCTGGGAACACCTATTATTGCTCCTCGCCCATGGTGGTATCACATTCCTGTCCGACCTGGATCATCCTACAAGCAGAGAGGGGAAGATGCTATTTTCTAAAGCCACGAGGACATGGCTGTGCCCTAGACGTGGGTTTCATATCTGCACATCATAACTCCAGCACATCTGCTCCCCGAGACCACAGCGAGTGTGCGCTGCCGCTCTCCAGCCTCCCCTCGCACACCCCGTCTGCTTGTTTGCACAGCTCCCCCAGCCAAGGGCACCCACACGCGGGGCCACCTGACGCCCTGCGGAGTCCCCAGGGCTCCCGGAGGCAGGACGGGGCCACCCCGGGAAGCTGAGCCCCCCTCACAGCGTGGCCACCACCACGGCGGCACTCCTGGCCCGTCCACCTGCCCCGGGCCGCTCCTCTCGCCACCCAGGGAAGGGGAACAGAGAAGGGAAGTGGTTTTCCACCCAAGCCACTGCTGCGGACAGACACTGGGCAGAGATGAACGGAGAGCAGGTCTCCCCATCTGCCACACCAGTGTGCTCCAGCGGGGAGCTGCAGGGCCCTGGGAGCTCCCTCCCGCAGGTAAAACCAAAGGGAAAAAAAAAAAAAAGCAGAGAGGAAAGAGGGCTCCAAAGTCAGCCTGGAGCCTCCCCACATCAGAGCAGATCTGTCCCAGAAGCACCCCCAGGCTGCCCCCCCCGCCCCCTGGCCAGGGGTGACAGCCCCCTCCCCGGTGCGAGGCAGCCTGAGCCCAGCATGGCAGCCAGCGCTGCGTGCAGCAACACGCTAAAGAATGTGTTACTCCACTGGGCAAGGGGCCTGCCAGCGGCATGCAAACACGACCGGTGACCCACCCTTCCAGGTCGGAAAAACTCGTCTTTGCAGTTCGACGCCCTCCCTCCCTCCCACCCGCCGCAGCTGCCCACGCGCTGCCCGGCACCCCCAGCTCCCCCGCGCCGGGGCAGCCGCCAGCACCGTGGGGAAGCAGCCGGGATCCGGGAGCTGTTGTCAGGAAAGACGAGCCCGACCATCACGCGAGTTCGGGGCGAGAGGAACAAGTGTCAGCTGAGGACGGCGAGAGGCCTTCCTCCTCCTGGCCAGGGTGGGAATCGGTTCTCCACGTCCGTCTGCTCCGAGGCCACCCAGCTCCCAGGCTGGGGCACCTCGCGCCAGGCAATCGCCGTCCAGGCTGCACGAGCCTGGTGAGACACGAGGGGAGAGAACGCCTCTTGCTGCCCGCTCGTGCCGCGTCCCGCCGCCGTCCCCGGCCTGCTGTCCCCGGGCCGCGGCAGAGGCAGCTGAGGCCACGCCGGGTCCCGCGCCCGGGGACCGCAGCAGGAAGCTGCTGAACTTCGAGCAGCGTTCGTGCGAGTGGGGCCAACACCCCGCGGAGCGGGAGCACCGGGGCCGGAGACACGGCAGCTCTGCCTCACACCTGAGCCCAGCGCTGCTGCCAGCCCGGGGACGCCCTGGGACCAGCCCCAGAGCTGCACATGTTCAAAAAGTGCTCCCAGGACCGCAGGCCTACCCCGGCCAGGCTACAGGAGGGTGGTTGTTCCCAGGGCTCGGCCCCGCACCCGAACTTGCCCCGAGCCCCTGCCCACGCTGGAAAGCCAGTGGCTCCCGGCCCACCGAGGCGCTGGGTGCTGCATCCAGCCGGGCTGCCCGCGCACCCGACACCTCAGAGCCGCCCCCACCGTCTGCCACACTGAAGGCATGGGCTGCGGTTTCACAAAGGAAACTCCGCTCTCCCATCAGCACGACATCAGGGCAACGAACTGTTTAAACTAAACTTGCGGGAGGCGCGCTCAGCCTGGATCACGTGCCCAGGCCCCCGCTGGCACAAGCACTTTTGCAGCAGGTAAGAGCTCTGCAGCACGAGGTCAGGGACATGGGGACAAGCTTCCGGGCAGCCGCTGCTCCTCAGTCACTGTCCCTTGTGGGGAAGCTCGTCTCCCCTGCGCGGCAGCTGAGACTGTTCACTGCCACCGCGGTCCGAGGCTTGGGCACGCCGGACGTCCCACTGCCAACCTCGGACCTGCAGCTGCTCTGGGCTGGACAGAGCAGACGAAACAGAGGTGACAGGCACCCTGGGTACGGGTTCACCCATCCTGGCTCCACACCTGGCAGCCTGTGCTCCTCAGTCACTGGTTTGCCCCACACTCAGCAGCCACCTCATCCCGCCCGCCCCTCCACAGGGGCCACAAGAGCAGCGGCATCACTCGTGGGGACAACTCCAGCTTCCCCCTGGGGAAACAAATGGGGACAGGGAGCAGCATGGCAGTGGGGTCAGACGGCACCGCTGCCACCCCAAAGCCCACTCAACAGGCTGAGGTTGCACAGGAATGTGGCAGAGCAAACGAACCAGGTCAGCCCCGCGTGCAGCAGTGACTGCGCACAGCGGCGCTGAGCCAAGGGCAGCAGCGGCTCCCGCGTGGGGAGGAAGGCAGATTAGTAAAAAGCACAAGACAGGCAGGAGCCAGACGGACTCACTGCCCTGCTGCTGGGAGTTTCCACTACAAGAACTGGCTCTAAGAAACAGTTTCCCCCCCAAACAGCCTCCTGGGATGGTAAGAAGCAAAGAGAAGGTTGTGGTCACCTTGGGCAAGTCGAGGACTTCAGTCGAGAGCCCGTAAATCCAGCCCCTTTCCAACAGGCTTGCACCGAGACGCCTTCCTGCCCCCGGTGCCAGAGGACAGCCTCCTCCGGCAGCCGTCTGAATCACCAACAGGTTTGAGTTTTGTCACCGCATCCAGCCAACACCTGTTGCCTTTTATGGGCCAAACCAGCCCCACGGTTCTGCTCGCCGTCAGCAAGGCAGGGACAGCGGAAAACACCCACGCTGCAGAGACCTGGGCTTTCGGAGCCAGAACTCTGAACTTCCCCGAACACAGTATGGCCACAGCCTTGGGAAAGGCATCCATCCTTGCCAGCAGTAAATGAGACATGGTTACAAGGGGTTGTTGGGAAGAGAAACCCAAGAGACTTCACCAGCACTCTCCCCCAAGGTCACAGACACTGGTAAGCTATTTTGAGAAGCAAGAGCCTTCCAGGCATGGTCCAAGCTATACTATTATTTTCTGATTGTCCTGAAGCCATTCCCAGCACAGATACAACGGACCGAGGTCTTATCTCCATGCCAGAGGCTGGAGGAGGGAAGAGATGAGAGGCAACCCAGGGACAGGGACCGCTGGCTCGTGATCTGGGCCGGACCACTGCTCCGACTCCCAGCCCACCCTTTGGAAGGGACGGCCCCAAGGGCTCCTCAGCCACAGGGATGGGGCCTGACCTCCGAGCGCGAAGGGAGGAGGTTGGCCCTCTGCAGCAGCCCAGGCAAGCCCAGCGTGCTCCGCAGAGCGAGCGCTTTCATCCTCCCACCCCTTCCAGGAAGGCTCCGCGTGAGATTCCAGCAAATGCTGCACATCGCGAAGGACAGTCGTTTGCATGCAACAGAGCCCCGGTCAAGTCCGGTCAAGTGGAAAGAGAGCACATTTTAAAAACTGCCTCTTTTTTTTTTTTTCTTTGAAGTGCACAAGTGAACACCAGCAGGTAAGATAATCTGTCTGGAGAAAGCCCTGGGAGCAGGACGGAGCAGGTGAGGGAGCCGTGGGGACGACTGAGTACGTCCCCGCTCGGGCTCTTCCCGCAGCCCCAGCTGCTCTGCAGATCGGCACACAGGGAACGTGCTGTGGGCACCACGGACAGGAGCCCACAAGTCACCAGCCAGCCGCCCAGCCCCATCCAGCACGTCCGGGAGAGCTCCTCGGAGGAGGAAAGGCGAGGTGCAGGAAGGGAAGCTCCAAACACAATCTGCGACCAGCGATCACGGGCCTCTCAGCCTGCCTGGGTCCCGGAGGTGCTGAGCTTTCCCTGCTCCCCACAAAGCACAAGCCTCTTCTAGACTCCACACCAAGACCTGGGCAGCCGAGCCCAAAAGCACCTGCACAGCACAGGGGGACACGTGGTGGAACCGCAACAGCTGTAGTCGATACAGTGACAGTCCCCACATCCAGGCAGCCCCAGCTCTCCCATCCAAGTCACCAGCAGCCTGCACAGCTGGCTACCACAGCCCGGGACAGGAGCCTCAGCCCCGCCAAGTGTTCCCCGCAGGGGAAGGACAGCCCAGGTCTCCCAAATAACACCCTGTTACCCCCATCACCACCAGCTCCACCGAAGAGCCCGGGCACCAAGCCCTTGCCGGGGAGGGAGGCACCTCCAGCAGGTCCAGCCCCCTCTCCAACAACCAGAGGAAGCTTTGCTGTCCAGGCTCCTGCACTCAAAGCCCAGGGACACAACGGCGGTGCCCCACGTCCCTTTGCAAGGCAGGCAGGCCAGCCTGTGCCTCCCAGGGGCCCTCCTGACACAGAGCCACCCAAACTTCTGTGTGTTTCCCCCAAGCTAAGTCTCTTCCGTGCAGTGCTCCGAGGAACAGGAGTGCCCATATTGCAGGAGAAGGTGATGCCACAGAAGGTCACCAGCTCCTTGCACAAAAGGTGCTGGGCAGCTGAGCTGCTGCTCGATGACAGTGCGGAGAGGGGAAATCAAGGAAAAGCAGCCGGCTGAGCGCAGTGAGCACAGCAGGGCCGTGCCTCCCCTGGAAGCATTCCCGTGTCACTTGGTAGCTGCGACTCCAGCAGACGGGTCCGTTGGGTTGTTTTTAAACCCAGAGCTGTTCCATGAAGGGGGGACCTGCCCGCGCCCCCGCACTCTGACCGTCCCCGGGCACACCAGCGCCTGCCCCGCCGAACAAAGGCGCAGGGAACGAGATCCCGGGGATACGCTCGGCCCCAGGCAGGCAGAGCCGGGCCGAGCCCCGAGGAGGCCCCGCGGAGGGACCGAGCGCCAGAGCCCGCACAAAGGCGGCGGGCGGGGGGGGGGGGACTGTGCCGGTGCCGGCCGCGGGAAGCTGGCACACGGGCGGCCTTTGTTCCGGGCAGGGAGAACGGCGGAGGCGGCACCGGGCGGGGAGCGGGGCGGCCACCGGCCCAGCCGCCTTTGTGTCGCTCCCCGCGGGCTCCGCCGGGCCGGG
>VWYH01006445.1:94493-114191 GCA_013399365.1 Pampusana beccarii
GCCGCACCGCCACCCATCGCCGCCGCGCCGCCGCCGGGCGAGGACGCGGCCCGCAAGGCCGCCGCCGGCCCCTTCTACCTGCTGCGGGAGCTGCCAGGTGCGGGGCGGGGGGCGGGTGACGCGCTCGGCCAATCGGCGCGGCGGAGCCGTGGCGCGGCGGAAACTGGCGGCACGACGGGCCAATGAGGAGAGAGGGTGGTGGGCGGGGAGGCGCGAACTGACAGCGCGACAGGCCAATGAGCATGCAGAGGGCGGGGCGAAGCGGCTTGCGGTGGAGAGGGGAAATGGGGCCTAAGGGGCTCGGGGCGGGATCGGGGGTGGCCGGGTGGGAAGGGAGCGGGGCCGCGTCTCGGGAGCGGGGCGGGGTCCTGGGCCCGGCGCGGCGGCAGTTCCCCCATCCCGTCCCGCGTAGGCACCACGGAGCTGACGGGCAGCACCAACCTGATCACGCACTACAACCTGGAGCACGCCTACAACAAGTTCTGCGGCAAGAAGGTGAAGGAGAAGCTCAGCAACTTCCTCCCCGACCTGCCCGGCATGATCGACCTGCCCGGCTCCCACGACAACAGCAGCCTGCGCTCCCTCATCGAGAAGCCCCCGATCTGCAGCAGCTCCTTCACCCCCCTCACGGGCGCCATGCTGACCGGCTTCCGCCTGCACGCCGGCCCGGTGAGCACGGGTGGGGAGCGGGAAGGCGGCTGCTGGGGCTGGGGGCAGCGGGACAGGAGGTGCCCAGCCCAGCCTGAGCAGCCCCGTCCCCTCTCCCCAGCTGCCCGAGCAGTGCCGGCTGATGCACATCCAGCCGCCTAAGAAGAAGAACAAGCACAAGCACAAGCAGAGCCGCACGCAGGATCCTGTCCCCCCAGGTAAGGGGCTGTGCCTCGCTGCCGCAGCCACCCCCTCTCCCGCCCAGCCTCAGGGGACGCCCAGCTCCTCCAGCGCTCTCCTTTCTCCAGAAACCCCCTCGGACTCCGACCACAAGAAGAAAAAGAAGAAAAAAGAGGAGGATCCGGAACGGAAGAGGAAAAAGAAAGAGAAAAAGAAGAAGAAGGTGGGTGGGGAAAGCCGCGGTTCAATTCCCAGCCTGTGCCCACCCTTGGGGCTGTTGGGTGAGCAGCTGTTCCCTGGGTGCTGCTGTCGAGCAGGTCTCACGGGATCCGTGTCTGTCCTTCCTCCACAGAACCGACACAGCCCCGAGCACCCGGGGGTGGGCGGCTCCCAGGCCAGCAGCAGCAGCAGCCTGCGGTGAGGCCGCCCGGGGATCCCCCAGCCCCCGGGAACGGCCCCGACTGACCCGGGAGGGACTCGGCTCTCCTGCAGTGCTCGGCGGGGGGGCTCGGGCTGGCCTGTGTCCCCCCCGGCAGAGCAGACACCCCCACAGCCCCCACGTGCAGCCAGCGGGACCAGGGGACACGGACTCTGCTGGCACTGGAGCTGCCAACCTTGGACTTTTATACCAGAACAACCCGGTGCATCGGGGCCTCTCTTTTTTAGTCACCTTTTAATTAAAGTCTCTGCTCTCAGGAGGGGCTGGTGGCAGTGGCTGCTGCAACCGTGCCCATCACAGCAAGGAGCCGCAACTGGGGGAGTCCACGGGCTGTGGGACCAGTGCTGCCCTGACACACTGTGCCCAGGGACAGGGACCACGGCCAAGCTCCCACCCGAGCGGGCGGAGCCCAGGGTAGGGGCTTCTGCCTTGGCTTTGGCTGCTGGGCTGGGGCGAGGGGTTCTGTGTTCCTCCCGCCTCGTCCCCTGGGCCTGGCGAGGATAAGGGTACCCGGGAGAGGGACCGTGTCCCCGGGTGATGGTGGCTGCTGGCAGAGCAGCTCCAGCCCAGCACCAGAGTCCTGCTGAGCCACACCAGATCCTGCCCTTTGCTCGCCCCGAGGAAAACTCACCTTGTGTGGGAGCAGAGTCTGCCTAGAAGGTGCCTCCCTGTGATGGTCGGGCTGCTCCGTCCTGGACGCCAAACAAAGCACACACATGCCTGCCGGGGCGGCTCATTAAATATCCTTTTATTCCTCGCTTTTAAAATGGCTAATAAGAATAAAAAAAACAACGGCGTGGCGCTGCGGAGGCCACCGGAGAGATATTGCCACGAGGAGTCGCGTAGTGCCGGGTGTTTCGCAGGCCCCTGCGCGGGGTGCCCGGGGGTCGGGGAGCGCTGGGCTCCTTGGCTGCTTTTTTGGCATGTGATGAGAAAAATATTGCTTTACGGGGATGCGCCCCGCTGGCCTTCCTCTTCCCCAACGGAAATAAAAACAACCGCGTGACAGCGAGAAAACCTATCAGCCCCACTTAAACAACAAAAACAGGAACAAAACCAGGGAAAAAACCCCAAACAACATAAACCCCGGGGAAACGTTAAAAGCCCAAAAACCGCGGGTGAGGAGGGGCCGGAGCCCACGCGTGTTCCCGGGGCTGCGCGGGGAGGGGGCGGCCCCGGGGGGGCTGGAGCTTCACAAGTGAAGAACCGGGAGGAGCCTCCTCGGCCAAAAGCACCTCGGGGGGGCCGGGACAGCAGTGCCCGGCACATCGCACCAACACGGGCCCGGCCCCGTGGCCCCCGCAGGGACAGGGACAGGGCGGGACCAGGCCCTGGGCAGGGGACGGGTAGTTTCTTCCTCTCTCTGGGCAAGATATATAATTTCTGGGTTTTTTTTAATATTTATATTTATATATATAGATATTTATATATACACACACCTGGTAACTCAGAAAGAGAAAAAAAATAGAATCCGTAACAATAATAATAAAAAAAAGTATTCTGGTTTAAAAACAATCCATTCCTACCCCGCCAGGCGAGCGAGCGATTGCACGAGGCCCACGGGCGGTGGCCCAGCCGCGGGCGGGGGCTGCGGGACGCGGCCCCCCCAGAGTCCTTGGTGGGAGGACGAGCGGCCCCGCTCAGGCGTCACCCCCAGTTTTGGGGGGTGGGAACAGCCACGTCCCCCCGTCCGGCTGCTGGAGCCACAGTCCGGCGCAGAACGTCCCTGGGGGCGTGGGGGGCTCTGCCTCATACCGAGATCTCGTAGGTGGTGCCCCCCANCGTGGCCCCCGCAGGGACAGGGACAGGGCGGGACCAGGCCCTGGGCAGGGGACGGGTAGTTTCTTCCTCTCTCTGGGCAAGATATATAATTTCTGGGTTTTTTTTAATATTTATATTTATATATATAGATATTTATATATACAAACACCTGGTAACTAAGAAAGAGAAAAAAAATAGAATCCGTAACAATAATAATAAAAAAAAGTATTCTGGTTTAAAAACAATCCATTCCTACCCCGCCAGGCGAGCGAGCGATTGCACGAGGCCCACGGGCGGTGGCCCAGCCGCGGGCGGGGGCTGCGGGACGCGGCCCCCCCAGAGTCCTTGGTGGGAGGACGAGCGGCCCCGCTCAGGCGTCACCCCCAGTTTTGGGGGGTGGGAACAGCCACGTCCCCCCGTCCGGCTGCTGGAGCCACAGTCCGGCGCAGAACGTCCCTGGGGGCGTGGGGGGCTCTGCCTCATACCGAGATCTCGTAGGTGGTGCCCCCCACCCCGGAGACCTTCTTGACTCCTCCGCGGGTGGGGCTGCCCAGGGGCGCCTGCCCTGTGCCCGGGGCGGCCCCCAGGCTCTTGGGCTGCCCGTTGGACTTGCTGTAGGCGGCTCGCAGCTGCAGCTCGTCCCTGCGGGGAAGGACAGATGGACGCAGGGTCAGAAGGGACTGGGGGCTGCTGTCACCCCCCGAGGGACCCCAGCATGGCCACAGCCCTGGCCCCCTGGGACCCTCCAGCTCCCTGGGGGGCACCAGCTCTGTTCTGGGACAACAGGGAGGAGAAAAAGGAACAAGAGGAGGGTTTTACTCTCCCCTCTCCCTGCAGCACGGCTCCCCGGTGAGGGCGAGTCGCTGCCGCGGGTGCTGCTGCAGGGAAGGGGGGGCTGGAGGGGCTGCTGGGCGGGGGGTCAGTCCCGGGGTGTCCCAGGGTGAGGATCCCCCCTCCGTGGCACTGCAGACCCCCCGCACGCGTGGCAGCTGGTGCCGGTACTTACTTTGGTGGCAGCAAGGGCTGCAAGGCCACCTCCTCCGGCTCGGGGCCGCCGGGCTGGGCCGCGGGTTTTTGGCTGCTGTAGGACAGGGACTTTCCGAGGTGGGGGGCGACGGGCGGGTCGGGGGAGCCCAGGGAGCGCGCCCGCAGCGCCGCGGGGGGCTCGGGCTTGCCGAAGCGCGGCGGGGCCGGGCGCGTCAGCGGGTTCTTGCCCAGGGGCGAGCGCTTGGAATCGTCCGAGGAGGAGCTGGTGCGCGGCGCGTTGCTGGAGCCCGGCGTCGACTGGATGCCCGAGTCCGGCTGCGCCGCGTCCTCGTCCCTGCCCGCGGCCGGCGGCTGCTGCAGCAGCTTCTCCCGCTCCTGGATGGAGGCCACGATGTGGCGGGAGAGATTGTCATAGCGCACGGGCGAGGGCTCGCGCGGCGGCACGGGCTTGGCGGGGCCGGCGAAGCGGCCGTGCAGGTCGGTCTCTCGCTGCTGGGCGATGCGCGCCGAGAGGAAGGGCGAGGTGTAGCCCACGGGCGCCTCGGGCTCCGGCGCCGCCTGCACCGACTCGAAGTCGGGGCTGTCGGAGGGCGTGAGCAGGCTGTCGTAGGACAGGCTGCCGTTGCGCGTCTGGTTCACCAGGCTCTTGTAGGAGGTGGAGGTGGTGCCCTCGGAGCGGATGGACTGCAGCTGCCCCAGCTCAAAGCCCGTGCCCTGCGCCGACTTGAGGCTGGAGGAGCGGGAGCCGCTGGAGAGCGGGTCGAAGGGGAAGCTCTTGCCGAAGGTGGGTGAGCGGAAGCTCTCGGGCTCCAGGCTGGGCTCCGAGCGGTAGCTGGGCTTGTGGCCGCCCTCGCACATGGAGTTGGGCTCCTTCAGGCTGTTCACTCGGCTCAACTGAGGGGCGAAGGTACGGGGTCACCCGCAGAAAGACGGGGTTCCGGCAAAGCCCCAACGCCCACCCAAACCCTTCCCCAGCCGGAACATGCTGGTTTCCCGCCGCACCGCGGCGCAGCCGTACCTTGGCGCTGGTGGAGTGGGGCAGGGCCGCCGAGCTGCTGCTGCTGCTGTAGCCGGGCCGGTACCTGTACATGGTGGGTGTGGGGGGGCTGTCCTTCCCTAGCAAGCTGCTGTCTGTGGGGGGAGAGACACTCAGACCGCGGCGGCTCCCCTGGAATGCCGTGCAGAGCCCCCTCCCTGCCCAAGAACCGGCTCTGAGCCTGGGGTGCACACATGGGGAGCGGGAACGGGATGGCAGGAGGGGAGGCGGGGTGGGTGAAACACAGTGGGATGGAAAACGTGTCCCCGTGGCGCAGCGGGGGGCTGGCACTGCCGTTCCGTGCCACAGCCCCGCGGGGTGGGTGCTGCCCGGAGGTGTCGGTGGGTGCCCAGGTGCCCCAGAGCCACTGGCTGCTCAGCCACAGGTGCCGCAGCCCCTTTCCAGGGGGACGGGAGAGCTGCAGAGACCCTGGCCACTTCCAGCTCAGCCCTTTGCATCCCACCTCTCGCCAAGCCCACGCAGGAGCTCCCAGCGCTGCTCGGGGAGGCGGGAACACGAGTCCACAGCTGCCACGAACGTGCTCTGCTGCTGAGCCCAGCCTGCCGCCGCTTCGCCTCCTTCACCAGGGCGATGCTCCCGTGCCTGCTGCGGCACGGCGGCCTGCCCGTCACAGCCACCGCGGCCTGCCCATACCGCGCCGGGCCCCGCCTGGGGGCTTGGCATGGCCTCCTGCCCTCTCGCAGGGAGCAGCGCTGTCTGTGCGCAGCCCCAGTGCAAGGGGCCACGCGTACCAGCCCAGGAAGGCGGCACATCCTGCTCCGCAGCGCGGCGGTGCCGATGTGCTCTGGGTCTGCCCTGCAGCCTGTTCCTGCGGCCCTGGCTCCTGCTCCGCCTGGCGCAGCCCTGGGCTCCCCTCCCAGCGCTGCCTGGCCCTGCGTGCCCTCCTTACCCTCGGTGGTGGCCAGGGTTAAGTGTGTCCTCAGGCCGGTGTAGCGGCTGAGGTCTGGCTTAGGTGGGGGTGGCGGCTCGGCGTCGGCAGACTGGCTCTCCGTCACCTCCAGGCTCCCCTTGGACTGCGGAGACAAAGCGCAGAGGAGATCAGGGGGTGCCGGGGTCTTGCCCCCCCAGGCAGGGAGCGGCAGCGGCGCTGCGGGGGCTCTCGCTGCCCCCCGGCACCCACCACTCTGGGCGCTTGCAGGCGGCACGTGCCTCCGGTGCTGGGATGTGCTGGGGAGGGGACACCACGGGACACTGTGAGGGCGAAGGACGGACGGGGAAGGGGACGGAGAGGGCAAAGCCTCATGTGGCTGCTGCCACGTGGGGGGACGTGGTGTCTGTCCCATGGGGTCACACAACGAGGTGGCACAGAGGGACAGGAAGGTGACGAGGCTCACTCGGTTCTTTACTCACGGATGCAGACTCGCAACCCTGGGCTCCGCGGAGGGTCCCAAGGTGGGGAGCACCGATCCCCCCCGTCCTCACCTTCGTCCTCTTCAGCTCGGTCTGGATACCATTGTCCATGACCTTGACAGTGACCTGACCGTCCGACACGTCTGGCCGCAGGAAGGGGGGTCTCACCAGCACCGTCTGCTCAGCCTTGGGGCGCCCAAGGTACCTGGTGGGGGGGTCAGGAGCTGCCGCTGGGGACAGGCGGTTCCCGGGGCCGTGGGGGGCACGGCCGCGCAGGGACAGCTCACCTGGGGGCCGGGGAGCTGCAGAGCACCCGGCTGACGTTCTTACAGCAACCGTTGGTGAAGGGGTTGACGCCACCGCGGAACTTGCCCGTCACCTGCAGGACAAGGAACATGGCAGCGCACGGGGGGACAGGGACCCTGGGGGGCACAGCGACCTGGGGGGCTCCGGTCCTGCCGCCAGGCCAGGGACTCGGGTCTGCTCAGCTCCCTCAGGACAGTCTCCAAGGACGGAGACACCTGGAGATGCCCCCTCCCCTTTCCAGGTCCCTGTCCCAAGGTTCAGCAAGCCTTGATGGGCACCAGTCCTTCCCCGATGTCTCACTGGACGTTGCCTTGTCCCACGCCGCACCCGTTGCCTCTCGTCCCCCCAGAAGCGCCCGCCCAGCTCCGCGTCCCCCCTGGGAGCGGCAGCAGGGACCCCCATGCCCAAGCTGCATTCGGCCTCCCGCAGACACCTCCTGCTCTGGTCCCCAACCAGCTCGGTGACCGTCCCCTGCCCTGATCCCACCCACCCAGAGTTGCCTGGTCCTGGGCAGCCCCAGCCGCCCCACAGCCGTACCTGCTCGTTGGTGGTGCGGCCCCTCGCCACCAGCACCACGTGGAACCCCGTGAGGCCGGCAACGGGAATGAAGAACAACCCGGCCACGCACATCACCACCATACTGCCAGCGCCAGCTAAGGACAAGCCGCAGCCCCGCGGTGTGCACGCTGTCCCCAAACCCCCCGGCCCCAAACCCCCACCCGCTCGCAGAGGATACGTGACGGCCATGCGGACACCGGAGAGCTCCTCCACCTGGTACAGCACGTAGAGCAGCCCGAAGCCAAAGACGCCCATGATGTGCGTGGTGAGTGACAGCAAGAAGAGGAAGAAGTAGCGGTAGTTGCGCCGCCCGATGCAGTTGTTGACCCAGGGGCAGTGATGATCAAACTCCTGTGGTGAGGGGACACGGTGAGGGGCTGCTGGGCTGTGCCGGGCTGTGCCGGGCTCTGCCGGCGGGTCCTCACCTCCACACAGTTGTCGCAGACGCTGCAGTGGGAGCAGCGCGGCGGCCGGTAGAAGCGGCAGGTCGCGCACCACTTCATGCGCACCTGGATGCCCTTGATCTCCACCGTCTTGTAGAGCGGGGCTCGGAAGTCGTCCTCCTTGTCCTCGTCCTCCTCGGCTGATGGGAAACGCCAGCGCAGCCACGTGTCAGACACGGGGCCCCGCCACCTCCTGCCCTCCCGTCCACCTCTGTCACCAGGCCCAGGGACCAGCCAGGGACCCCCAAACACAGGCGGAGGAGGGGGCGCTCTGCCAGGCCCTGCCCCCAACCCAACACCCGCCTGAGCCCCATGGACATGATTCGGGTGCCGGGATTTACGCTGCTTCCACCTGCCGGTCCCATAGGCTGGGTGCTGACCCAGAGCGGCTGTCCCCACGCCGTGTCCCCACCTGATGCCCTGGGCAGGGCAGGGAGGGTCCTCCAGCCCTTGGGATCCCTGTGCCCCAGAGGAAGGAGGCGGCTCCACCCGAGCCGCGTCCCAAGAGCCACACTCACCTCGCGGGAATATGCCGGGGTCCATGAAGGTGGCCATGCTGAAGTTGGCCAGCACGAAGAGGAAGACGACGGCATTGTAGGCGGGAATGACCGGGGAGACGTACAGGCTGAGCCCGGGGCACCTGCGGGCACAGGGGCAGCGGGACATGCGGCAGCGGGACACTTGGCCCTGTCCCGTGGGACAGCCCGGCACGGTCCCCGCTCCCGCGCAGCCCGGGCAGCGTCACCGAGCCCCGCGGCGTCCCCGTGAGCCAGCCCAGCACGCCGGGGTGGCCTGGACGGGGAGCCCCCGATCCCGGCTGCGCGGCCATTCCCTGCCACCAAATCGTCCCCTCGCCCTCAGCCAGTGCCCTCCACACCCAAACCGGAGTGACGCCTGCACCAGCCGGACCCCGGCCCTGCTCAGCCACCCTCACGGCGCAGCCTGAGGTGGGACGTGCTCCAGGAAACCATCACACATCACCATCACCACCCGTGGCCCCGCTGTCGCAGGGGGTGCAGCAAGGGAATCGTCACCGTCCCCCTGCTCGGCTGGGGACCGCGGGCTTCCCCGCGAGGCGCCACCGTAATTCCCTAATCTGCTTTGCTGCGGGAGTTTAATCCGGCAGATCTAGGGCAGCATCTGTCCCTGCGTTCCCCCGCAGCGATAAGCGCAGGTGGATTTGGGCAGCGGGACCGCGGGGCTCGGCAGGCAGGGGACATATGGTGCCAGCACCGTAATCCCGCGGCCCCGAGCGGGCAGAGGTGAAGGGGCAGGCGCCGGCCCGGCCCGGCCCCTCCTCCACTGCCACCCGCTGTGACTCAGCCGGGGACGGTGCCACCACCCGCCAGGCAGCTCCGGTCCTTGTCCTTGTCACCACAGAGCTGGCAGCCCCAGCGAGGGGGCTGCAGGAGCCAGCAGAGCTGCCCTGCACCTGCCTGGGCAGGGGACGGAGTGGGACAGGCACACCGGGCACCGCGCACCGCGCCGGGCCCCGCCTGGTGTGAGCGGCAGCGGGACAGGGACAAGGACGAGGCAGCACCAGGGACAGCAGGAGGGCAAACCCGCGGGCCCTAGGGGACACCGGGCAGTGACACTGCACCCACCGGGCAGTGACACTGCACCGGGACCGAGCCCCCGCTCTGCCTCCAGCACCCCGGAGCAGGGCTGCACCCGCAGCTCTCCTCTCCAAACCCTGCACCCCTCCTGCCCCGGGCACCTCACGGGGCGGGAGCCTTGTCCCCTGGGGCACCTCGGGTGGTGCCACCAGCCCCATGTACCTGGGACACTCTGCAGGGCCACCCCCGAGCTGAGCCCCAGGGCAAGGAGGGCTCCAGCACAGCCCGGGGCACCGGCCCGGCCGGCTCAGCTGCCTGTGCCCCCTCCCCACCCGTGCCCCCTCCCCGCGTCCCTCGGAGCCCTCAGGACCCCGGCTGCCCGCAGGACGGGCTGGTGAGAGCAGCAGCTCCAGCCTGCGCCCCAAACCCTCAGAGAGAGCTCCATGGAACCACGGGGAACGACACCACAGGGAAAACACCACGGGGAACAACCTGAGTGAGGGATGAACACAGCAGCCGTGCCCAGCCCAGCCCATCCAGTACAACCAGCATCGCTGGGAGCTGCAGGACTGGGAGCCACAGCAGCAGCAAGGGGCTCACACCCAGGCCTGTCCCCCCATGGGCTGTGCATCCACAGCTGCTCTGGGCAGCCTGGGCCAGGGTGTCCTCACCCTCGTGGGGAAGAATTTCTGCCTTATCTCTCATCTAAATCTCTCCTCTTTCAGTTTAAAGCCACCGCCCCTCGTCCTGTCACTACACACCCTCGTACAAAGCCCGTCCGTCTTCCCTGTGAGCCTCCTTTGGGTACTGGAGGCTGCTCCAAGGTCTCCCCGCAGCTTCTCTTCTCCAGCTGAACACCCAGCTCTCTCAGCCTGTCCTCCCAGCAGAGCTGGGCCAGCCTCGGGTCATTCCTGGGGCTCCTCTGCCCTCTCCAGCAGGTCCCTGTGTGTCCTGTGCTGGGGACCCAGAGCTGGACCAGCCCTGCAGGGGGGGCTCACCATCTGCCCCGTCCCTGGAGCCATCCCAGGCCCGGCTGGACGGGGCCCTGAGCAACCCGAGCTGGTGGAGATGTCCCTGCTCACGGCAGGGGGGGCACTGGGGCAGCTCTGAGGTCCCTCCCAACCTAACCCTTTGGTAACTCCACGCACCCCACCCGTGGGAGGGAACACGGTTCCTGCAGCACAGGGAGCAGAGGTGCTGCGGATCCCCGGGGATGCCCCGGGGACTGTGTTACCAGCACCGGCTGCTCCTGCCTCTCGCTCCCCAGGAAGCACAGGTGCTGCAGAGCCTGCCCGGCCCGAGGAGGAGGAGCTGCCTGCCGTCCCAGCCACAGGTCCCACAGAACTCACCCAGATCCCTCTGCAGACGGGGACGTGCAGCACGCCCACCGCTGGGACAGCTGTCCAGACTTGTCTCTGGCAGCACATAAGAGAACCCGAGGAATCTCGGGCAAACTGAGTCATATCTGGATCCGAGACGGGCTTTTTGCCACCAGCCACGCCAGGAGAGCCCGTCACTGCCAGCCTGGCGCCCCCTCCCCTCCGCAGCAGCGGCCCCTCGCCCCCTGCCCTGTCCCCAAGGTGCTGTCCCCAGGGCGCTGTCCCCGCCTGCCCCTGGACCCCAACGCACTGTGCCGGGCTCCCCGCGCTGCCCGCGGCCTGGCTGCACACAGCCCTGCTCACGACACCGTCACCCCAGGCCAGGTCCCACCAGGGCCATCTGCGCCACCGCGCACCGGAGCCACCGCCTGCCAAACCCGCACCCACGTCCTGCCCCGGTGTCCCCTCCTGGCACCAGTGCCGGGAGAGGCCGGAGCTCCTGCCCCAAACGGGCGCCGATCCCCTGAGCCGTCCCAGCCGTGCGGTCGGCAGGAACAGCTGGGGTCATAGGTTTTACAGATTCACCTAATTGCAGGGAAGGGTTTCTCCTCTGCAGGCTCTTGCACAGCCCCAGAAGCCCCGCAGGCTGACCGAGGGCCGGCTCTGGCGCAGGAGGAAACCTCCTTCTGTGTCCCCACGTCCCAGCAGCGGGGGAAAGTGTCCCGAGAACCGTAACGCTGGGAGTAACGCAATCCCCCGGCCAAACAGCCCGTGTGAAAGTGCGCAGCGCCTTGCTGCTCTGCTTGAGAGTTAATTTGATGTTTTAAAGTAGGTTAAATAACATCCACTGACCTACAATTAGCACGACCCTGCCCAGGTGTTCCTGCTCTGAACAAACCTGCTCGGCAGCACCAGCTCCGGCGATGCTGCACCGCAGCACCGGCACACGGCTGCCATCGGCCACCGCGACAGCTCAGAGCCGGTGCTGTCGGCTCGGCCGCAGTGAGGACGGGGCTCGGGGGACAGGACTGTCCCAGCACACAGCCCGTGTGACAGCGCAGGGTCGCTGAGCTGTGACACAGCCGCTCAGAGACACCGCCCGCTGCAGCCCCCGGAGCGGCCGCGCAGACCCAGAGACTCCCTGCAAGCGTCTGACAGCCTGGAGCAGCCAAACCCGCACCGGGGCTGCCAAACCCGCACCGGGGCTGCCAGCGCCGCCACAGACAGCGTGTCCCAGCGGGTCGGGACAGCCGCACCGCTGAGCGACGCCACCAGCTGCTCCTTCCTCACGGGGCGAACAGAACCGCCCGGCCCCGGTCCTCAGGTTACCGTGTTGTTGCCGGGCTGTTGCCAGGCGTTAGAGCCGCGGTGACCTTGCAGCCAGCGGCCACCGCAGCTGAGGAGGAGCTGCCTCCCGTGGCAAAGCCCCTCGGCGGGGAGAGCTCTGGCCGGGGGGCAGGGAAAGGTGTCCCACAAGAGCAGGGCGGGGGTCACCTCCCTCTGCACCAGCCAGGGCCCTCCCGCCGAGGAAACCATCGGGCGGGGGGGGAAACAGAGCCGGCGCCCCGGGCAGCAGCGGCACAGCTCCGGCTGCCGGAACCACCCCAGACCCTTCGCACCGAGCCAACGCAAACCCTCCGAGGTGTGAGCGCACAGAAACTCCTGTCTTGGCTCCGTTTCTCTCTGCTGTGCCCCCAGAACTCCCCTCCCCTCAGACCCCGGCCCAGGGATACGCTCAGGATGTGGCAGCTCGTCCCGGTGGCCGCTGTCCGGGTGGCCGTGCCGCGTCGTTCCTGCCCGGCACGCAGCAGCGTGCCCGCTGAGGGCAGCCCCGCGCCGTGCCCAGCAGCGCCTCGCCGGCCGCAGCCCTGTGGTCCTGCCTCCCCGCACCGGCCCAGACCCGGCTCAGCTCGGCCCCATTAACGAGCTGTTTGCCACCCAGGAAGGCAAAACGCCAGCTGAGCAGCGGCCCTGTCCCCTCCCAGGCAGGGAGGTCCCTGTGGCACCGCCTGGCCCCCTCCAGCAACTGGCACCAGTTTACGCGCTGTTTTTCCCCACTGTCTCCGAGGGCACACAGGCACCTGCCCCGGGCAGGTCACCTCCTCCGGGCCCTCTGCAGAGACACCAACCCTCGTTTCCTTGGGGCACGGCCAACATCGACAGCAGCAGCAAGAGATCGACGCAGGGGTCAGAGTCCTTCTCCTTGAACTTTCCTTTGTGGCTCACAAATCAGTTATGAAACTCTAAAAATAACCGGGAGCCCGTCACAGTCCACTGAGCCCCTTCGTGGAGCTCCAAAGGTGACGGGTCCCTCCACCATTATCCAGCTGCGGGTCACACACCGGCACCCAGCGCAGCCGGTGTGAGGGCTGCCAGAGCTGTGCAAACACCCAGCGACAGGAGGAGCAGCCGCCAGGAGCTGAGCTGAGCACGGTGCCTCGCCAGGACCCACCGCGGGCCCTTCCTCCGGCTCAGCCCATGGGAAACCCGGCGAGATGGGTCCAGCCGCGGCTGAACCGCTCCACGGGCTGCAGAGCTCCCGCGCCGACCCTCCTCCCGCACCCCGAGCACCACGTCCCCTTTAGGCCGTG
Organism: Pampusana beccarii; assembly: GCA_013399365.1. Taxonomy (NCBI): domain Eukaryota; kingdom Metazoa; phylum Chordata; class Aves; order Columbiformes; family Columbidae; genus Pampusana; species Pampusana beccarii. The sequence goes on from VWYH01006445.1 coordinate 107,689, forward strand.
GAGAAGCCCCCGCTCCCCCCGCGCTGNCCCCCGCCCGGGTGCAGCCGCCGGGACTCACGTGAAGGCAAAGAAGAGGGTGGTGGCTCCCACTAAGAAGATGGCGGCAGCCGAGACCGGGACGTACTTGCTGGGTTTGAACCTCTTTCCCGACGCTGCTGGCATGTTGGAGCTGTGGCGGGGGGTCCGCCCCGCAGCATAGCCCAGGCCCGCGGAGCCAGAGCCGGGCGAGAAGGGGAGGGCAGGGGGCCGACAGCCGAGTCCCCGCAGAGGAGCCCGGCTACGCGCTGCCCCGCTGGAGCTCGCGGGCACGGGGAAGGAGGGTTAAAACCATTAAAAACTCAGAGCAGAAAACCCCGGAGCTGCCCTCAGCCGGGCACCAGCCCGCTAACGCCGGTCCCAGGGGCTGAGGTGGCCGCTGGGCTCACCGGGACGGGACCAGCGACGCGCGGGATGCGCCACGGTCCTGCCCAGCCAGCACCCCGGGAAACAGCTCGATATCAGTCACTTCTGGCAAAACAGCCACTCCGTGAGCCTCGGGGAAGCCACTTCTCCTTTCTAATCTGCTCGGACACCCGCAGCCCCTCGGCTGCCGCACGGAGGGGGTGTCTGGCAAGCGATCCGCCCGGCTTCCTCACCGCTGCTCCTCCTCCTCGCTGAGGGGCACAGAAACACTCTCCCTGATCTCCCCAGGATCCAGGGCTGGCTGGCGGTGGCCGTTTAATTTTATTTATTCTCTCTTGACTGTTAAAGCCGAGGAACAGCTGGTGCAAGGTTGAGCTGTAAATCCTTTCCTTGCCAGGGGGGCGGGAGGGGAAGGTCCAGCGATTGTGCGTTTGTTCCTCTTCCTACTCGTTCCTTTCTCCTGACCCCTCCGGCCTTTCCACGGGCTCAGTATCCACTCGGTGGGTGGGAATCGGCAGGAATTTCATTAAATCTTTTCTGCCGCAATAATTTCCAAGCAGCGCAGGGCAGGTTGGCGGGGAGGTCTGGGGGGAGCGCTTCTTACAGCCCCGGGAGACGACCGATGGTGGAAACGGTGCTGAACAGGTCTGGCTCACCCATGGCCCGAGCAGTGCGGGGAAAGATCTCAGTTTGTTCCAAACTGCTTCGTTTCTTCCAACAGTAAAATTCTTCTTCATTAATCCACTAGTCTTTTAAAAAAAACAACTACATAAAATCACTAAAACTTGACAACTGGTACGCCACACCTCACCTAGGGAAAAAAAAGAAAAAAAATAATAAGGCAAAAGAAGAGACACAGCCATGTAAAAACAGTCAATAAAATAACGCCGAGCTCCCCAGGACATGGAACAGGCGCTGGCTGGAAGATGGAAACAGCATCTGGTAGATGTAAAACCCCGGTGGCAAGTCCCAGCCCGCGAGACGCCGATCCCGGCTCTGACACGGTGACACCGCAGCCCTGGGCCTGTCCCCCAGCACCGCCGGCCCTGCCCACGGCTGCAGCACCGAGCGGGGACAACCCCGGGGCCGTGGTCCCGCACATCCCCCCGCAGAGCCACCGAGACCACCCCACACAGCCCGGCTGAGCACAGGGACCCGACGGCCTCTCGCCCAGCGCCAGAGAACGGCCGGCACGGGGGCAAGGGCCTGGTCAGACGGCTGCAGGCTCCACGCAGAGGGGAGGTGGCAGGAGGCACAGGCGGGAATCCGGTCCCTTCCCTGGGGCACAGGGAGCGGAGACACCGGCCACTCGGACGCAGGCACCCGCAGCCCCGGACTGAGAGCCGCGGTCTCGCAGGGAGCCTCGCGGTTTAGGGAGCCCTGGGAACGCGCCAGCCTGGGCCGAGCCTGAGGACACAGGAGGGAGCACAACAGAAAACACAGAAAAACTGCTTGGAAATGGAGGCGGGAGGCACCAACCTGCCCCAAAGCCCAGACACCGAGAGCTCGTCACAGCTCGGGGACGGGCCAGACACCGAATGTACTGCACTGACTGTAACTGTACAACAACCCACCTGCACCCACCACCGACTGCAGCTGCACAGCCCGCCCCGAGCTGTCGCCCTCACGCCGCTGTCCCCCGTTCCGCACAGCGTGTCCACCCCGGCACTGCGGCTCCTCCGCTCTCTCCCCCTCTTCTTCTCTCCTGCCTCTCAAGGTGTTTTTCTTCAGGGTGGATGGGAAAGTATCTGGTGCTGACTAAACACTGGTGAAGGCTGAGAGAACTGCAGCACAAAATTAAAGGCGCGTTTAATGACAGGAGCATATTACAATTAGATCGGCTCAGCCACAGCCAGGGCGTCAGTCACCCGGGCTGACTAACGAAGAACCCGCTCCTGCCCAGCTGCTCTTCCTTTGCAGGAACGAAGCTCAACTTCTCATACCCCTTTTTCTGGCCCGTGTGGCCAAGGGGACGCCCGGCACAACGTGGGGCGAGGCTCACGAGCCGCCGGGAAGGCTCCGGCGTCACCCGGCAGCAGCTCTCCACCGCGACGGGTTTACCAGCAGAGAACAGTCGCTTTCTGCGGCAGCGCAACGGGAGCTGGGCTGCGACGAGAGGCGAGCGGGACCCGGCACACGGGAACAGCCCGACACCCCCAGCCGAGCACCCCGTGTCCACGGCACGGGCGGGCAGCGACCCTGCGGATGGGTTATGGGGAAGTTAAACATGCCATCACTGCTAATTACGTCAGCAGCAGCAATCTGCTAACGCGTTCATCTGCTGCAACAGAACACCCCGGCCCTTTGAAAGGCTCCGCCGTGAACACCAACCACACCTGGAACTCAAACAGATCCTGCCCAGGTGGAGCTTTCTGCGCAGCGCGGTGCCCCAGCCCTCCCCGTACAGCGCACTGTGCTCCAGGGGCTCCCAAACCTCGTCCCTCGGGTCCCGGCGGCCCCAGAGCGGGTCCCCCCCCAGCTGCTCCCCGTGGTGCCGGGGCAGGAACTCAGCGCCCGGACCCGCCGAGGTCTGCGCACCCGGCACAGCGCAGCAGGAACGCCGGGAGCGAGGAGCCAGCCCCTCGCCAAAGAAACAACGTGCGAGTTGAGGTAACTGCTGACGGGACAGTCTGCCTGAGCAAGCGCCACGTGTGGGGGGAGCCCCAAGCACTGACACCGCTGACATCCAGCGAGACGCGACACAAACATAACGCCCAGCTCCCTGCTGCCTTCGCCCAAGAACAACTCCACAGTTCGCCAAACCCGCGCAGGGCTGCTGAGCCCCCCCAGCACTCCCTGCGCCCAGAGCCGAGGCCGAGGCCCCGGCCCTGCCCGCGGGGAGCAGGTCCCCACTCCATGGTCGGAATGTCCGGCTGCTGAAGCCACCGAGGTGCAGCATGGCGGGTTCTCTGCTGGGCAACCTTCAACGTACCTTCTTCTCTTTGGGCTAAACCACGTCAGCCTGACCATCCTCATCATTCACCCCGGTGTCCAGGAAAACCCAGCAAAACCCACCCGACTTCCCACTGATGGTGCCAATTCACACCACGTTCACACTGATCCTCCAAACAGGCGCTTCCTTCCCGCTGCAGCCCTGCAACCCACCTATCCCCAGTCTACCACCCCCTCTCCCTTCTTTCCAAACCCTTTGTCCACATCCACAAAAGCCACTCGGACTGTCCCCAGCGGCACACGGGCTCTGCCCCGGTCCCTCTCCCTCTGCCCCTTCCAGCCCCGCTCCGCCTCCCCAGCCCGACTCTGCCGGGCACGTGTCCCCGGTGACTTCCCCTTCCCTCTCCACCTGTTTTTCCAACCCTAGCACCCCTTTCCAGGGCATTTCTGCGGCCCCGCTCAGCTCGGCCACCTCTGGAGCTCCCCAGCAGAGGGGCTGCTGCCATCTCCCCTCACCTCCACGGCTGGGGACTTCCCTAAACTTTCAATTCCTTCCCTCAAGACGTCTGCGAGCACAACTGCTGCCACCTTCCATTTCCTTCAGTCCCAGCCTCCTTTCCTTTGGTTGAGGTCCTGTAGAGTCTCACTCCAATCTCCTCTTGTTCCAGCACCCGTTTCTCGAAGCCCCGCACTCCTCCTGCGCCTCCCGCGCTGCTGCAAACCCTCCGCTCACCAGCTTCTCCAGTGACCTACCCAGACGTAGCCTGGAGAGTTGGTGCTTTGTGGCTTAATCTTCCTGCAGCATCAGATGGGACAGGAAAACACGCTACACCGGGCCCTCCCCACTTCTGCTGGGCGAGGAAAAACACGTGTAACCAGCTCACAACATTCCCTTCCTTATTTCAGTCGCTGTCGATAACCACCGCGGCTGCTCGGCGCTCCTGCCCTGGCAGGAGGAGCACGCCGTCCTCACCCGCCACCGCGAGCCTCCCTGGACACGCCGCGTTCCGCAGCGCCCGGGGAGGAGAGAGTTCGCTCTCAGCTGCCGGTTCCTCACCGTGTGTCACGTCCCCACGATCGCAGCGCGTTCCCACGGCACGGGCCAGACAAACAGCTCCTGCCACGTGAGGCAGCGCCCAGCAGGGCAGAGCCGGCCTGGCGCAGACACGATGTGCTCTACCTGCTCCCGCCTTGTTTCGATCAGCTACAGCGGGGGTTAAGCCCGTTCTGAGCGCGCTGCCCCAGCCCAAGGCAGACGGGCAGCCCCAGAGCAGGGACCCTGCTGCCCCCAAGGCTCCCCCTGCTCATTCCAGTGTTGCACAATCAGCTCCCACCTGCCACCGAGGTTTAACACTCAAAATAAGCAGAGAGAGCAAAAGCGTTCTCAGACCTGCTGGCCAGTGACACAACTGGACTGGAGCAAACGTCCCAGGCCACGGGACACGGGGACAGCTCCTCTCTGCCACCATCCTCATGGGACGGGCCAGGGGCTCCAGGTGGCATCCACTGCTGCAGGGGCTTGCCGTGACCATGGAACCCAGCAGCGAGAGCCAAGTGGGGTTCATCGAGCCCAGAAAACGGGGCTGGACACGGGCTGCACAATCGAAGGCAAAGCCCTCAGCACCAGACGTTGGGTGGGCAAACACCGAGACTCCCACCGGGACCCCCAGCGCCGCTGGGCCCCGCGGGCTCTCCCTGTGGACACGGTTTTCTGATCACCCGCACCATAGTGACGCAGAATTCAGGCGTATTATGCCGAGCGCTGTACGTGAATGGGAATCCCTGCCTCAATGAGACGATTTGGTGACGAAGCGGTGATTTCCCGCTTTAATTCAAAAGACGTCTCTCCACAGGGAGACGTACAGGGTTTCCAGCAGAATAAGATACAGAAAACAGACAAATATTCTGTTGCAGACAGCAGCTCGAAGGCCAGCACCAGCATCCACTCCGTGCTGATCTCCTGGCCGGGCTTACAGCATCCCACCCTCCTTCCTCCGCCTCCCCGCTGCTTTACACAGGATTAGCCCCGTTTTACAGGCAGAGGGGGCAGGAGAACGTCTCATCCACCACAGCCGCCTCTCACCGTGCACCGCGGTGAGGGAGAACCCAGCCTCTCCACTGCGTTATGAGACAACAGCCAGTGAGGGAAACAACGGGCACAGCGAGACATGACTGTCCCCAAACAGGGGTCACAGCGGCCCTGTTGGATCCCTCTGCTCCACCTCATCACCAGCTTCTCCATCTCCAGTTGGGGCTCATACCCCAGAAATCAACAGGAACAAACGCTCTACTGCAGAACAACCGCTGCCTCGACCACGGGCACCAAAGTGGTAATTACATTAAGCCCACTAAGACAACCCAAGATCAGCTCTCCTCATTTTGATCTAGACAAGGTTCGAGTTGTTCTTTATATGAACCCGAAAAGCTCAGCAGCACCCCTCATGGAACAGCCCGTTTCCCTGTGTACCCCAATTCAGATCCTGGGGAAACCGCGGCACAGGGGACTCGGCAGCAGCCGATCCCCTCCCGACCCAGCGCCAGGTTTTATCCCATCTCAGGGAGAGGGGACCAGTACAGACACAGCCACTGGGGATTCGCACGCCTCACGTTCAGAACTGGGGACTTTGGGAAGTGTGGCTGAACAGCTGCCAACACAACCCCGTCCAGCGCCAAAGCCGCGAACACAACGCTGAACGAGCTCGAGGAACCGCTGGGCTGTGCCCAGGAGCAGGTTCTGCTCCGCGGCCTGTGCAGGGGAGAGCGCGGGCACCGGACACGGGGCCTTCCGAACACGAGCTATTTCCCAGGGGCACCGGGGCAGCCCTGGGCACCGGCAGCTGACGTGTCCCGGTGATCATCCCCTGCTGCACGGCGGCCCCGGGCACGTCCCCTCCGCGCCCCGCACCGCCGCTCCCGCCGCTGCCCAAGGTCGCGCTCGGCCCCTCCGGTCCGGGGCAACGTCCCGCCCGGTCGGGCGGTAACTCGGAGCACGGCCCGGTCCGGCGGATGGCGCCAGGGCGGAACGGCGCCCGCGGGGCGCGGGCACCGGGAACGCCCGAGGGCCGGGCTGCGCTCCGTGAGGCGGGGCGGACCGGGAAGGGGCCGGTCCCGCCGCGGGGCCGAGCAGCACGTTTGCTGCGGGGGTCCCCAGGTGAGCACGGCGGAGGAAGCGAGGCCCGGCCCGAGCCGCGCACGGAGCGGCGGCGGCA
>VWYH01006445.1:118565-134550 GCA_013399365.1 Pampusana beccarii
CGCGCCGCCCCCCCGCCGCCGCCTGCCCCCCCGCACGTTCCGCAGTTACCTGCCGCGCTGCCACCGCACCTACAGCTGCGTGCACTGCCGGGCGCACCTGGCCCGGCACGACGAGCTCATCTCCAAGGTGGGGACTGCGACAGCCGGGTACCCGCGGTGTCCCCGGGGGGTGATCTTCTCCAATGGGGGGGCTGGGACAGACGGGGACCCCCGTGGTGCCTCTGGCGTGGCAAGGGTCCCCCCGTGGTGTCCCCGGGGTGGTGAGTGTTCCCTCCGCGTAGTCCCCGGGATAAGGACAGTCCCACGGTGGTAAACATTGCCACAGCGTCCCCAGGGTGGTGAGTGTCCCCCCACGATGTCCTGGGGGTGGCAGATGTCCCCTGTGGTGCTCCCGTAGAGGTGACCATCTCCCCCTCGGTGTCCCCAGGGTGGTGAGTGTCCCCTCTCGGTGTCCCCGGGCTCGCGTGTTGCAGCCCATGGGGGTGATGCAGCGGGGCAGGGGACGCGGGTGGCCCAGGGGACACGGTACCCGGGCGGTGACCCGTGCCGTGTCCCCACAGTCCTTCCAGGGCAGCCATGGCCGTGCCTACCTGTTCAACTCGGTGTGAGTACCCGGGGGCGGCGGCCGCGGGCGGGGTGGGCTGGGCTGTGGGCGCCGGGGAGTCACCCCGGGCTGCTGTGCCGCCGGTGCCGGCCGTGCCGGGCTGTGCGGTGCCGGGCTGTGCCAGGCTGTGCCGGGCTGGCCGTGTCGTCTGTGCGGTGTTTGCTGTGCCGGCTGTGCGGTGCCGGCTGTGCGGTGTTTGCTGTGCCGCTGTCCCGCGGTGCCGGTGCCGGCTCAGCCCCGCTCCCGGCGCAGGGTGAACGTGGGCTGCGGCCCGGCGGAGCAGCGGCTGCTGCTGACGGGGCTGCACTCGGTGGCCGACATTTTCTGCCAGAGCTGCAAGACCACGCTGGGCTGGAAATACGTGAGTCCCCCCGCGTCGGCACCCCCCCCGCACCCCAGCCCTGCCGAGGGCACCCCCACCCCTACCCGCACCCCGACCCTGCCGAGGGCACCCCGAGCCCACCCTGCGGACACTGCCCCGGGCACCCCAAACCTGTAACGTGAGCACCCCCGAGCACCCCAAACCCTTGCCCTGGGCACCCCCTTTGCTGGGGCACCCCAAAGCCACGGTGAAGCAGCGCCCGGGCACCCCAAGCCCATGGCGCCCGGGCGGGTCTGATCCGTCTCCCCAGGAACAGGCTTTCGAGAGCAGCCAGAAGTACAAGGAGGGGAAATTCATCATCGAGATGTCGCACATGGTGAAGGAGAACGGCTGGGACTGAGGGGCACAGCAGGGACACCCCCTGGCAGCACCCCCGCCGCGGTGGCACCGCCCCGGGGTGCTGGCAGTGGGTGCCCCCCCCGCGCACCTGCGCGTTCCCCCCCTGGGGGTGCGGTGCCTGTCACCAGCATGCGGGGGCTGCCGCGGTTTTCTAGGGCAATAAAGGCTTTTTTTTAGGAAGGTGCCCAGTGTCACCTGCCCGCGGCGCCGCCACCTCCCCGGTTCAGCCCTGCCATCCTGGGGTGACGCCTGGCACACAGCCGGGGCCCCGACGTGTCCCCAGCACCCGGGCTGTGCCCTCCCCACACGCCAGAGCCGTGCAGTGGTCAGGGCGTTTATTGTGGCCTCAGCTGAGGGGGAAACTGAGGCACGGGGGGACGTGGGGAGGCGGGGACCTGTGGGGTGGCGGGGAGTGATAGGGAGAGAATGGAGGTGGATGGTGAAGGGAGGGGTAGGGAGATGGGGGAGGTGGGGAAGGACGGAAGGAAAGGGAGAGGGAGGAGAGGAAGAGGGGAAGGATGGATGAAGGAGTGTGGAGAGAGGGAGGGATGGGAGCTGGAGCGGGGTGGAAGGAGAGTGGGATGGAGGGAAATGAGAGAGGGAGGGAGGGAGGAAGGAGAGAGGGACAAGGGACAGAGGGAGGGAAATGAAGGATGGCTGAGGGCAGGAGAGAGGAGGGATGGGAGGAGGGAGGGAGGGATGGGAGGAGGGAGGGAGGGAAGAAGGGACAAGGCAGGGAGAGATAGGGAAGGAAGGAGGGAGGGATGGAGAGAGAGGGGAAGAGGGGGGAGAGCAGGCAGGGTTTGGGGCGCAGGCTCAGGGCTGAGGGTCGCTCAGGCGGCCCATGAAGAGGGGGATGTCACCGGCGTCGTGCCAGAGGACGAAGAGGAAGGGGCGCAGAGCCTCCAGCAGCAGCACCGTGCGGGCCACCGAGGTGGCCATGGCACCCGCCGCCTCCACGCCGGCCTCGTCCAGCGCCAGCACCGCGCGGTGCCGCGCGGCATCCACCACCACCGCCGGGCCCCGCACCAGCCCGCACAGCTCCGCGTCCAGAAACAGCCCGAAGTCTGCGGCACCCGGGACACAGGGACACCAGGGACACGGGGATGGACACAGAAACAACCAAGATATGGTTGCAGAGGAGGCACGAGGGGCTTTGGGGACACTGGGGACATGGGGGGCAGTAGGGGCACACCAGGGACACTGGGGACAACAGGAGCAAGGGGGCAATGCGGGGCACTGGGGGACACAAAGGCATGTGGGGGACACCGGGGAGATGGGGGATATTGGCGCCACTGGGGGCACCAGAGACAGCACGGTAATGTGGGGACCCCAGGAGACACTGGGGACAAAGGGGACATTATGGGCACTGGGGGCTGTGGGGTATGTCAGGGGCACTGGGGACATGGGGGACACCAGGGACACGGGAGCACTGGGGGACCCTGGGGACACCAAGGGCACGGGGACACCAGTGAACACCGGGCACACTGGGGACACTGGGGAAAGGAACCTGCACAGGGACTGGGGAGGGGCCAGTGACATCCTGCAATGAGTGGCATCATTGCACGTCACCTGCGCGGGATGTGACATCACCCAGCCCACCCAGCCCGAGGAGTGACACGGGGGGTCGGTGGCCTTACCCATGTCATGGACCAGGGCCACCACGTCCAGGGCCAGGTCGAGGCGGAGGCGGGGCAGGGCCAGGGCGGTGGCCCGGGGTGGGGTCTGGGCCGCCCGCCGCAGCAGCCCCAGGAAGGTGGGGGGGTCCAGCGCCTGCTCCAGGGTCCCCAGCGCCCCCAGGGGCCCCCGTGGCACCAGGACCACCAGGCTCAGCCCCCTGCTCAGCTCCAGCCGCCCCACCTGCAGGACAGACCCTCGTGCCACCGCGGTGACCCCACAGCCTGGCATCCCCCGCAGTGCCAGGGGAATCACGTCACAGCCTGGCATCCCCTTCAGTGCCAGGAGAGTGACGTCACAGCCTGGCATCCCCCACAGTGACGTCACAGCCTGGCATCCTTCCCGAGTTCCATAGGAGTGACCTCACAGCCCCACAGCCCCCTCAGTGCCAGGGGAATTATGTCACAGCCCGGCACCCCCCCAGTGCCACTGCAGTGACGTCACAGCCTGTCCCCTGCGCCAGCAGCGGGTCCCACCGGGTACCTGGACCTGCAGGCGGGGGTCAGTGAAGGAGCCCACCGGATACTTCTTGCTGGTCATGGTGGGCACCAGGCGGGGCGGGTGCCCGGGGCGCAGGAAGGGCAGCGGCACTGTCTGCTTGGCCTCCAGCGGCGTTTGCCAGACGGCTGCGGGGACACGGCACCGGCTGCAGGGCACGGGGGGATACAGGGGACGAGGGGCCGTGGGCTCGGCCCCGTGATGGATCCTGGGGCAGATCTTGAGGCCAAGCTCAAGGACAGAACCCTGAGCCATGCCCCCTGAGCGGGTCCCGGGGCAGGTCCTGCGGCGGGGCTGTACCATGCAGGTGGACGGCACTGAGCAGCAGCAGCTGGGGCTGGGGGGGCAGCGCGGGCAGGAGTCCGGGCAGCAGCCCCCGGCTGGCCCCCCGCACCCACTCGTTGACGTGCAGCAGGTCCAGGCTCTCGTTGCCGCTCAGGGCGCTCGGGCGGGCGCCGTACAGGTGCCACGAGGCGTTGAGGAAGCGAGGCTGGAGGTGCAGCTCTGCCGGGTGGCACAGCCGGCATCAGCTCCCCCGGCACCGCCAGCCCCGCCATGCCCGGGCCCCCGCCTCACCTGGGTGGTGGAAGATCTGCGCGGCAGAAAAGAAGCCGGGCACGTTGGCGAGCTGCCACAGGGCGCCGTGCACGCAGGGCAGCCCCGGCGGGTACGCCAGCACGGCGGCCAGGCGCTCACGGGTCTCACCACGGGCGCCTGTGGGCACAAGGGAGCTCAGCGAGTGCCGTGGTGCAGCCATCGCTCCGGCTGGCACGGCCGAGGGGCCGGGGCTGAGGACAGAGCCCATGGCAGAGCCTGTGGCGGAGCTGGTGCCACCGGCCGCCCCTCACCCAGCAGCAGGTGCGAGAGCCCCATGGCCACGTTGACGGGGGAGAAGAGCAGGTTGGCATCGGGCTGAGCAGCCTCCGCCATGTGCTGGTAGAAGCGGAGGGCGAAGGTGCCCAGCGCCTTGGCCACGGCCGCCCGCTGCTCCCCCGTGGGCGTCCCGCAGGCCTCAGCCAGCTCCTCGTCCTCGGGGCACGGCGGGGCGCTGGTGCCTGGGGGACCCTGGGTGGTGGGGGGTGTGGATGCTTCCGTGGTCCCGTTGGCCCCGGTGCCCAGCTCCTCGGCTGCTTCCCCAGGCACCATGGGGCCGGGGAGGTCTGTGGCGTTCAGCGGGGCATCCGAGGCAGGCAGGTCCTCGGGGTGGGCAGGGGGGGTGGGCAGAGGCAGGACGGGTGCCCCTGGATCCCCTGTCGGCTCTGGGGCAGGATGGGGAGGCACCGGCAGCGTTGGGTGCTGTCTGAGCAGCTTCACCTCGCGAGGAGAGGCTTCTGGAGTGGGCACCTGAGCACGGGACCGGGGTGAGCAGGGACAGTGGCACCCAGGCAGGGGACCCAGGGGAGAGTGGACACAGGCCCACCTGGGTGTAGGGAGCCCAGATCCCTGAGACACACTTACCAGGGTGACGGTGGCCGTGGCTCTGGCCACCAGCCACACCAGGGGCAGCCAGTGCGTCACGGTGGGCATCCTGGTGGGCAAGCAGGTCAAGGGCTTGACAGGCACCCACTACCCGCCCCACTCCCGGCACCCCAGCACGCTGCACCCCTGGGGTGGGTGCGGGAGCAGCAGCCCGGGCCCACCTGGGTGCCGGCGGGTCGGTCCCCGTGTGTCCGGGCGGGAAGGGGCAGCTGGCGGGACCCGGCCCTGCCTGGTTAACGATTAAGGACAGCGGCGGGCGACTGCCAGCGCTTCCCGTAAATCAGCCGGGGGCGCTCCGCCTGCCTCCGCTGCCCACCCGTGCTCAGGGCGGGGCTCCAGCATCTTGCCCCGCCCATCGGGCCGTGGCACGGAGGAGCCCCGCCCAGCGGCACCGGGCACCGATACCCATGGCCGCGAGGATCGTCAAGGTGGGCAGTGGCACCGGGGGACACCCGGGGGTACCGGGGCCGGCAGCGGCCGTACCCCGGTATCGGCACCCGGGGGCCGGACCGGGGGTGCGGGGCCGTGGCGGTGCCGGGGGATCCTGGTGTCAGCACCGAGAGGTGCCAGCACCGGGGTGGGGGGTGGCCGAGGAGTCCGGCCACAGGGTGCAGGGTCCCGGTACCGGCGTGCGGGAGGTGTTGGTATCGGGGTGCCGGGGGAGCCGGTACCGAGGTGCGGGGGGTACCGGTGTAGGGGTGCTGGGGGTACCGGTGTAGGGGTGCTGGGGCTGCCAGTGCGAGTAGTGCCGGTACCGCTGTGCTGGGGTATGGGGAGTACCGGTGCGGAGCTATCGGTGCGGGGTGTGCCGGTGCAGGGGGTGCCGCTGCAGGGGGTGCCGCCTCCCCCGCCGATCGCCGCGCTCCGGTTCCGTTTCCCGGCGCGGATGGCTCCGTGAGGGGGCGTGGCTTTGCGGTGGCCCGCCCAGGGGCGTGTCCGCGGTGAGGCTCCGCCCATATAGGCGTGTCCCTGGTATATAACCCCGCCCACGAGCGCTTGAATCTTGAGAAGCCCCGCCCATTAGGGAAGTGTCTCTGGTGTGTAACCCCGCCCACGAGGGCGTGTCCTGAGTGTCCCCGCCCCCTGTGCCGCCCCCTGCAGGAGCTGGAGGAGGTGCGGCGATGGGGCGGAGCCCGCGACCTGCGGCGGCGAGACGGGGATGTGCTGCGCTGGACGGGGCTCCTGCTGCCCGTGCGTGGGGACCGGGGCACCTGGGGCACGGGGGGTCCGTGGGCTGGGGGTACGGGGTGAGGCTCCCCCGGTGGGCGAGGAGCTGGGGTGCGGGGTTCCCATGGGGGAACATGGGGGACCTGGGCCGGGCCCGTCCTTTGGGGGCTTGGGAGCATTATGGGGCACAGGAGACCTGGAGGGCAGATGGGCCCCTTGGGGCACAGGGTGTCCCCTGGGAGCAGGGGGGGGACTAGAGGGGGTCTCCTGGGGGCATTGAGTGGATGTCGCTATCAGAGCAACATTGGGGACGGTCCCCCTTGGGACACTGCATGGGGAACTCAGAGTTCTTGGCTGGGAGCACTGGGGGGGGATTCCCCTCCTGGGGGGCTCAGGCTGCGGGGGGGTGTCTCCACGTGGGGCACTGGGTATCAGGGCTGGGGCAGGGTCCCCCCATGGACGCTGCGGCAGGGGGGACTGAGATGTCCCCCCTCCCACGGCAGAACAATCCCCCGTACAACGCAGGCGCCTTCCGCTTCGAGCTGACCTTCTCCCCCAACCACCCGCTGGTCCCCCCCCGCACGACCCTCTGCACCCACATCTACCATCCCAGCGTGGGCACCGACGGCCGCGTCTGCCAGCCCCTCACCTCCAACGAGCACTGGGTGCCCACAACCCGCGCCGTCCAAGGTGGCACCTCAAGGATGGGGAAGGGGCACAGCGGGAGGGGCTGCCCGCCCTGACTCCCCCATTCCCACAGTGCTGCAGGACCTGCTGCTGCTGCTGGACAGCCCGGACCCCCAGCGGGTGCTGCGGCCGGATCTGGCCCGTGAGCTCCAGGAGCAGCCCGAGGTTTTCCGGCGCCGGGCAGAGGAACACACCCGCCGCCACGCTGAGCGGCGACCGGACCCCTGAGCCCCCCGAACCTGGGGGCACCCAGGGGCTCCCCAGCTTCACCCTGCCACTCTACGTCAACTGGGCTGGCCCTGGCATCACCCACACCTTGGCACTGGGGCATGGGGGCCCAGCCTGGAACAATGGGGGCCCTGGCACCCTACAGGGGCCACCCCACCCTGTACATAAATTAATAAATCTACTCTTGCTTTGGCATGATGATGCCTCATTGGGATGGTGGGGGCACTGGGGAGGTGCAATCCGCTGTGTGCCGGCCCCGGGGTGCTGCCCTGCCTGCCTGTCCCCTCTGCAGTGGCAGTGGGGTTGTGCCCACCCCAGTGCCAGCTTGTGCGACCCCCCGACACTTGTTTGGTGCCAACATCCCCCTGCCCACATGTCTCACAAGACAGATGTGGCCACCGCAGCCTGTCACCACAAGCCTTTACTGCTGGGGGATGAAAGGAGAGGTGGCACAGGTGGGGGCCATGGGGGCCCCCCCTCAGCGCTTCTTGGTCTTCACCAGCCCCTTGGCCACCAGGCAGCGGTACAGCTCCTGCAGGTATGTGTACACGCACTTGGCATCGGGCACCGGCAGCCGCACCATGTCCTCCACCTCCAGCAGCGGGGCGCAGCCCGCCCGCTCCCTGTGGGGACAGCGCTGTCACCTGAGGCCACCCGCCTGGGGCCAGGGGCGGGGGCCGGGGCTGCTCTCACTCGGCGGTGGCGAAGGCCAGGGTGAAGTTGTGCCGGCGGGCGCCCGGCTCCAGGCTGCCGTACTCGAAGGCGTCGGGGAAGAAGCTGTGCAGCAGGGCACAGAAGGCCAGGCCGCTGCCCCAGCTCCCCGAGAAGTTCTGCACGTCCACGTGCTGCCGTGGGGGACGAGGGACAGGGTCAGGCCGCCCCACGGCCCCCTCGTGCGCCCCACGGCCCCCAGCCCGGCTCTCACCTCGTACCCGCGGGTCCGAGCGCGGCACCACTCCAGCAGCATCGCCTTCACCGTGGCCGTGCCCCCCGCCCGCTTCAGGTGCGGGGCCGGGCCCGTGGCTGCGCTGCGGGCGGTGCCAGGCACCGTGGGACACCCCGCACCCCACATCCCGCATCGGGCACCCCCGGGCCTCACTACCCGCCATGTGGCTCCCCCTCGGCCCCACCCTCCCCATGGCGACCTCCCATTGGCCAGTCCCTGCGCCGGGAGCATCCCCATTGGTCCATCTGTGCCCCCAGGCCCCTCCCCATGGGCTCACCCTTGCCCGGGTGTTCCCCGTTAGCCCATCTCCCCACTGCCCCGCAGCCCCACAGCGCCCCCGCTGCCCTGAGTCCCCACGACACCCCCACTGCCCCATGTCCCCGACAGCACCCCAGTGCCCCCCACTGCCCCCCGATACCCTACTGTCCCATGGCCCCTCAGTCCCCCCGTGCCCCCGGTCCNCCCGCCGTCCCGGGGGGCGCCGGGCCCCGCGGCCGCCCCGCCGGTGCACCCCTGTGGGCACACGGGTGGCCCGGTGGGTAGGGGTGAGGGCAGCGCTGTGGCCACCCGTGGGGCATGGGGTTGTGGGGTACGGGGGTGCCCCCGGCAGGACACATGCTGTGGGGTGCCAGCCTGGGGCAGGGGGCTATGAGTGCCCGCAGCGGGGCAGAGCTATGGGGCAGCCCCGGTGCCGGTGGCCGTGGGGCACCCGGGGGGCTGTGACCCCCTGCCCATACTCACCTCCCGCCGTCCCCCGGGCCCTCGGTGGTGCCGGCTGCAAGGGAGAGGAGGGGTCAGCGGGGTGGGAGAGGCACCCCGGGGTGGGGGCTCCCATGTCCTCTCCGGGCACCCATGGGGTCCCAAATGGGGAGCATCCCTGGGGCACCATCCCAGGGCCCCACTTGCCCACCCTGCCCAGCGCAGCTCTTACCTGTGAGGGATGTGGGGGACACGGGAGACGTGGGGGACACGGGGGACGTGGGGGACAGGGGGGACGTGGGGCTGGTGGCCTCCCCAGGGGACGAGCAGGGGGGGAACTCGGGCCACAGCTCATCCTCCTCATCCTGCAGCCAGGCGGGCTCCTGCGAGCATAGACACGGGCACTGCCACCGCCCCTGACAATGTCACCCCTGTCCCTGGCACTGCCCGCATGGGCAATGCCACCCCTGTCCCTTGTACTGTCACCCTATCCCTGTCACTGTCACCCGGCCCCTGGTGCTGCCACCCCTGTCCCCAACCCTACCACACCAGTCCCCCACCCTGCCACCCCCTGTCCCCTCCGTGCCCCCCCTCACCTGCCGGCCCCGGATTGTTCCCGCTGCTGCCGGTCCCGGCCCAGCCGCCTCCTGCGCCCCCCCCGCCGCCGGCCGCCCGGCCCCCCCGGCTGCCTCTGTCCCGGCATTGCCCCTGGCAGCGCGCCCGGCACCCCCTGTGCCGCTGGTGTCGCCCCCTGTGCCGCCGGTGTCACCCCCGGACCCCTTCGGTGCTTCTGCCCTGACATCGTGCCCGACGTCCCCTGCAGCCCCTTCGCCGGTGTCATCCTCCGCCTCCCCCGCTCCCCCAGTGTCATCCCCTTTGTGTCCTGCTGCCCCAGTGTCACCCTCCACGTCCCCCGCTCCCTCAGTGCCACCCCCTGTGTCCCCTGCTACTCCACTGTCACCCCCCACGTCCCCTGCTTCCTTGCTGTCACCCCTCAAATCCCCTGCTGCGCCAGTGTCACCCTCTGTGTCCCCTGCTGCCGCTGCCCCCTGCCCGTCACCCCCATCACCCCCCACTGCCCGGGGGTCCCTCCCGCCATGTGGAGCTGCCGCTTCCCGGCTGCACCCCCCCGGCCCTCCGGCCCTCGGCCCCACGGCGGGGTGAGGAGGGGTGTCCGAGGGGGGGGTGCCGGGGGTCGGGGTGCCCGGGGAAGGGGTCTCCGAGGTGGCGGTGGCCGGGGTGGGGGTGTCGGGTGTGGGGGTGTCCGAGCTGGGGATGTCCGGGGTGGGGGTGTTCAGGGTGGGGGTCTCCGAGCTGGGGGAGTCAGGAGTGGGGGTCTCCGAAGTGNNNGGGGGGGGGGGGGGGGGGGGGTGTCGGCCTCTCCCTGGGGCTCCATGCTGCTGCGGTCACTGCTGCAGGATGTCAGGGCTGTCACTGGGCGCCCCCTCGTGCCCCCGCCGCACGCCTCTGCCCCCCATAACCCCTCAGCCCCGCTACCCCCCCCCCCCCCCCCTCCCCCCCCCNCCGTGCCTGCCCAGCACTGGCACCCCCATCCCCCCACCCTGGGCAGCCTCGTGGCCCCTGCTCAGCCCCCATTCCCCAACCGGGCTCCCTCATGCAACATCCCGACACCCCGTTACCTCAGCCTGGCCCCCCCCCACCTCATCCAGCCCCGATGCCCCATACCAGTCCCCCTATTGCCCTCTTGCCCCGCCATTCCCAGTACCCCCATTCCCCATCCCACCCCCCATTCTGCCTCTCAACCCCCCGTGTCCCACCCCGGCCCCCCCGTGTCCTACTCCCGACCCCCGTGTCCCATCCCGACCCCTTATTCCCTATTCNCCCCTTGTCCCCTCCCGCACCCCCAATTCCCCGTCCTGTCCCCGACCCCCCGCTTCCCCTCGCCCCGTACCCTCCGGGCCGCTCCCGCTCCCGCCGTCCGCTGAGCTCACCGGCCCCGCCCGCCCCGGGGCTATTTTTACCGGGGGGCAGGTGCCGCCTTCACTCACCGCCCACCCGAGGGGCCGGGGGCACGCGTGGGGCACGGGGAGGGGCCGCGGCGGGCAGGCGGGAGGGACACGGGGACGGTCCGGGACAGACACACGGACACAGCTGGGGAGGGGGACAGGCCGACGCTCCCACCCGGACGGCGGGGACACCCCAAAGCAGCCCACGGAACCATTGGGGCCACACGGGGACGCGGGTACCCCGGACAGGGACACTTGGGGGCACAGATACGTGAGGGACATCAAGGGACATGGGGGACACAGACACACTGGGAACATCAGGAGACATTGGGGGGTCATAGACACACGGGGGATGTGGGGAACGCAGGCACACAGGGGACATCAGGGTGATACAGGGGGTCACAGTCACATGTGGGACACAGACACACGGGGGACATCAAGTGGCATCGGGGGACATGGGAGCACAGACACACGGGGACGTGGGTCACACGGTGACAGGCCGGGCGGGGCCGGGGGGACACGGAGCCCGCGACGCCCCCGAACCGGCCCGTGGGCGGTGACCGGCATTGGTCACGCCCCCTGTGGCAACAGCCCCGCCCCCTACCTGGCAAAGGACTGGCAAAGCGCGCGCCTTCCCCTCTCACCGCCGCCTCTCTTCTCTTTGGCTGCCCGCGTTGCCACGCCCCCTCCCGCGATGCCCTATCAGCGTTGGGGACGCCGTCCTGCTCGCTCACTCTCCTGGCTTCTATTGGCCGAAGCCGACGCCGGGGTGGGGCGGTTCTGCGAGTGGGCGGAAGCGCGGGGCCCACGTGGTTCCTGCCGCGAGCCGCCGCGGGGTCCCGGGCCGAGCCGACCCGACCCGACCCGAACGGGGCGGACCCGAGCGGAGCGGGGCCGAACCGAGCCGAACCGGGCTGGGCCCGGCAGCCATGGACCCGCTGCGGGCCCAGCAGCTGGCGGCCGAGCTGGAGGTTGACATGATGGCCGACATGTACAACCGGTGCGGCCGGGGAGCAGCGGCGGCGGCGGTTCGGGGGGCCACGGGGGGAAGTGGGTACACGGGGCTGCTGGGGGCATTGGGGAGGTGCTCGGACCTGGGGGTGCTGGGGGCACTGGGGTGACGCTGGAGGTGCCCGGGGATGGAGGAGTGTTGGGGTGCTGCAGGCACTGGGGGTGCCCGTGGCTGGGGGGACACTGGGGGTGTCAGGGGCGCGGGAGGACCCGGGGGTGCTGGGGCTGGAGGGGTGTGGGGGGTGCTGGGGGTTTCCAGGAGGTGCCTGGAAAATGGGGGCCACTGGGGGTGCTTGAGAGTGGGGAACATTGGGGGGTTCTGGGGATGGTGGTGACATCGGGCTCCAGGCGGTGTTGGGGTGCTGGGTTGTGTGCCAGGGCCAGCGAGGGGCTGACGGTGCAGGTGCCATGCAGGATGACGCAGGCGTGTCACCGAAAGTGCGTCCCCCCCCACTACAAGGACGCGGAGCTGTCGAAGGGGGAGAGCGTGTGCCTGGACCGCTGCGTGGCCAAGTACCTGGAGGTGCACGAGAGGATGGGCAAGAAGCTGACGGAGCTGTCGCTGCAGGACGAGGAGCTGCTCAAGCGCATGCAGCAGGGCACAGGCACCGCCTGAGCCCCTGGCCACCCCGCATCACCCCAATAAACTGGAGCCCTTGGGCCAGCTGGTTTGCTTCCCTCGATCCCCAAAGCTACCCCGTGGTGACATGTTGGGGGACACATCGAGCCCAGTGGTGCTGGTGGATGCTGCTGGGGAGCCCCCCCTTGATGTCCCCAGCTGCCACGTGCTGTGTCCTTGAGGGGGGCACCCCTGGGTGGCCCCCCTGTCCTCTGGCCAGGCCCAGCCCTTGTAATCCCCAGATTAGGCAGAGCTGGGCTGAGCCCCTCATAATCCCCTGTGGGGTGGGGTCGGGGCTGTGCCCCTCCCTGTCTGCCAGCCAGGGGACAGCCAGGGGGGACCCCGCACAGGGACATGGCCCTGGAGCAGACAGAGAGGGACAGGGACACCCCAGACACCCAGCCCTAGTTGGGGACACACAGACAGGGACACCCACAGAGGGACAGCCGGGGAGGAACTCCTGGGGACGGACACCCACGGCTGGACAAGGACCATGCAGGGACACCCCAAGACACCTGGGGAGGAACCATGGGGAACACCAGAGCAGGGACAGTGGGAGGGCTGGGGACACCAACCCTGGGCGAAAGACACTTACAGAGGGACACCCCGGGGGTGACACCCACCCAAAGGGACCCAGGCCATGGGCTGGCAGCATCCGTCCGTCTGTGTCTGCAGCCGGCGGTGCGGGCTCTGTCTGTGCATCCGTGCCTGCTGGGAAGTGGGTCAGGCTGTGCAGGGTGCAGGTGACAGTGTGAGTGGTGGCTCTGTGGCCCCACGGCTCCCATGACACCCACCGTCCACCTGTGGGGCCAGCACCCCGTGAAGGCCCAGGGTGCAGCACCGCGGGGGTGTCTGTCCATCCCCCGTCCGTCTGTCCTGCAGCGGCTGTGCATGCCTCGCTGCCCTCCAGCTGCCGGCGCAGCGGCCATGCCGGTGCCATCAATATTTCAGCAGGAGCAGGCGCTGACCTGGAAAGGCAGCTGCCCCCCCCCTCCTGCCCCCCCTGCAGCAGCCAGGCCCCGCTCTCCCAAAATAAGACAATTTTTAATAAATAATTTCCCACCTTTCAGTTCCTGTTGGGGGTTTTTCCTGCTTAGGATGGGGGGGGGACACCCCTGTGCATCCTGCTGCCACACCCCAGCCGCCCCCCACAGTTCCAGGGGCTCCCCCTGAGGAGAAGGGGGGCAGAGGCACCCCAGGGGCCACCTGGGGCACCGGGAGGGCTCAGAGCTGGGGCAGAAGCAGACCCAGGAGGGGCAGGAAGATGTGGGGCCGGCGGGGGGTGGCAGCAGCCGTGGGGGCACAGGGTGCCCGGGGGCAGCGGGCATCCCCGGGGGGGCCGCGGGAGTCACGGGACGGGGGAGGCGGCCGGGGCTGGGGTCCCCGCAGGTCGTGGGGGGGGAGCCCGTCGCGGTAGAAGGCGGAGGGCGGTGCGGCCGGGAGGGTGCCGGGGCGACCCAGCGCTCGCCCGGGGGTGCCCATCACCGCCACCACCCCGCCATCGCCACCCTCCCCCTCCTCCTCGTCCTCCTCGGGGCAGGCGTCGAAGTCGCGGGGGCGCAGGTGGCGCAGGTCGGTGCCGCGGCGCTGCGGGGGGCTGGCGCAGGGCACGGGGGAGCTGGAGACGCGGGTGCGGCGGAACCAGCCCCAGAGCGGGCGCGCGCGGCAGTCGCAGGCCCAGGGGTTGGCGTTGAGGCGCAGGAACTGCAGCGCGGGCAGCGCGGCCAGCGGGTCCCCGGGCAGGGCCACCAGGCTGTTGTTGAACAGGTAGAGGATGGTGAGGCGCGCCAGCCCGCGGAAGGCGCGGCGGTGGATGGCAACCAGGCGGTTGGCGTGCAGCAGCAGGCGGTCCAGGCTGGGCAGCCCGCGGAAGACGCCCTCCGACAGCGCCCGCACGCGGTTCCCGTGCAGGAAGAGGTGGCTCAGGTTGGCCAGGTCAGCAAAGAGATCGTCCTGCAGTGGGGGGAGAAGGTCACAGCCTTGGGTATGGGGTATGCAGCCCTCTGGGGAGCCCCCAGCCCTGCCCTGTGTTCCTGCATGGTGGGTGTCACCTGGAGCTCGGCCCCACGTCCTTGTCCCGCAGGCATCACCCATCACCCTTCCCTGGGACCCTGTTCTGTGAGTGTCACCCTGTCCTGTGTCTGTGCTCCTTGGGTGTCACCACCAACCTGTCCCACGGGAATCACCCACGTCCCTGCCCCATGGCCATCACTCTGTCCCACGTCCCTGCATCCCCCCCCACCCCCTGCCCCATGGCACCCCACGGGGGCCATGGCAGACCTGTAGGTAGAGCAGCCCGTTCTCCTGCAGGTAGAGGTACTGGAGGCTGTGGAGGCCGCGGAAGATGGCGCTGGGCAGGCTGGCCAGCTGGCACCGGTACAGGTGCAGGGCCTGGAGGCGCCGGAGGCCGTGGAAGGTGTCGGGGGCCAGGACGCGCAGGTGGGGGTTGTCACCCAGGTCGAGCTCCTCCAGGGCGGGCAGGTGTCGGAAGGTGCCCGGCTGGATGGAGGAGATGTTGTTGGAGTAGAGCCAGAGGGTGACGGTGCTGGGCCCGAAGGTGCCCGCCCGCAGCGCCCCGATGACGTTGTTCTGCAGGAAGAGGCGGCGGGCACCGGGCGGGAGCCCCGCGGGCACCGAGGAGAAGTTGTTGGCCTGGCAGCTGACGGTGGGCGGCGAGACGTAGCAGGTGCAGAGCGCGGGGCAGGCAGGTGTCCCGCCGGGCACCCACACCAGCGCCGCCAGCAGCAGGGCCGCCAGGCGCCCGCCTGCGGGCACAGTGGGGCGTCAGCGCGGGGCGTCATCTGGGGCACCGCCCCGGCCGCCCTACGCGCCCACCGCCCCAGGGTCCTCCCCGGCAGCCCCCGCGGAGCCCTGGGAACTGCACCCCAAGGAGCCCCCAGGGCGGTGCCCACCCTCATGGCCACGGTGCCTCAGGAGAACCCCAAGGCCATGACCACCCCATAGGGCCATGGCACCCCAGGAACCCCCCAGCGCCATGACCACCCAAAGGGCCATGGTTCCGCATGAACCGCTCAGGACAACGACCCACCACATGGCCACGGTCCCCTGGGAGCCCCCCAGGCCCACAGCAGCCCCACAGGGCTGCGCTCCCCAAAGACCCCCCCAGGGCCACACTGCTCCACAGCACCGTGCCCACCCCACAGGGCTGGGCACCCCAAAACGTAACTGCCCCGCGGGACCGTGCTGCCCCGGAGCCATGCTCACCCGCCGGGGTCACGCTCCCCCGGGACCCCTTCCCACACCGGGGGGTGCCGTACCCACCCCGGGGTGGTGCCACGTGCGCGCGTGCCGCGGCCACGTGCGGGGCGGGGCACGCGTGGGCGCGGGCTGACGCTCTCCCGGTGGCACGCGCCGCCGCCGCTCCGGGTGTTTCAGCGCCGCCGCTTCACCCATCCCCCCCTGCCCGTGTCCAATCCGCTCCCCCCCCCGGCTGCAACCCGAGAGCTTCATCCATAATTCAGCCCGGCGGCCTGGCCCCACGCCCGGGGATGCGTGGATGCTCCCAGCCGCCGGTACCGGGGGAGAGGCCCCCTCAGTGCATCTCCGGTGCACCGGGGGGGGCCTCCCCCCCTTCCCCTCCCCTGGTTCGCCACGGAACGGGGGGGACACACCCCCACCCACCCACGAAGGCGTCCGGCGCAGCTGCTCAGCGCCGCCCCCC
>VWYH01006445.1:137802-154078 GCA_013399365.1 Pampusana beccarii
TGGTTCCCGCTGCCCCGGCGGCGCGGCGGGCGGTCCCGGGCCGGGCCGGGCCTGCGGGGCCGTGGGGCAGGGCTGTGGGGCTGTGGGGCTGTGGGCCGTGGGGCAAGGCTGGGGGGCTGTGGGGCTGTGGGCCGTGAGGCTGATGGGGGGGCGTGATGGGGTCGTGGGGCTGTGTCAGCCCCGGGGTTGTGGGGCAGGGCTCTGCCTGGGGGGCTCCCCCCCGCACCCCCGAGCACCCCAGGGCCTTGCAGGGTGCCCCGGTGCCCCCACGGCCGCGCCCCACGGCTACCGAACCCCAGGGGCACGTGCGCCCCCCACACGTGTCCCCCGCCCCACGTGCGCGGGCGAAGGGCCCGTGTCCGGGGCTGTCACTGCTGACCGCCTGCCCCACAGCCCTGCCCCACAGCCCTGCCCCACGGGACTCCCCCGCCCCACGCGGGGACACGCGGACAGGAAGGAACCCGCGGGGCACCCGCACCCCACGTGGGGGACACGGGGACAGGAAGGACCCGCAGCCCCGCCCAGCCCCGCTGGAGAAGCCACATGCAGGCGGGCTGGGGACCGGGCAGCGCGGGCAGGATCGAGCCGGCCTTCGTGACCATTAATTATTAAAACAAACAAGGCTGGAGGAGCCGGAGCGAGGCCCGAGCCAGCCCATGCCTGCCGGACGCTGCTGGGGTCGGGGGGGTCATCCCCTGTCCCCACTTGCCCCCCAGGTCCTGGCTTGTGTGAGCTGGGGGGACACGACAGGGCCAGCGTGGCTGGAGGGGCTGGAGTCACCCTGGACCCTCCTGTGCCCCGTGGGGCCTCACCAGTCCGGCCAGGAGAGACCAGCATGGCTGGGACACACCAGCGTGGTTGGTGGCAAATGTTGCCCGCAGCGGGTGCCCCACCTCGGCTGTCCCGAGGTGCCCTGGGTACCGCGGCGGCTGTCACCGGCAGCACCGGGCAGGGCTGTCCCCCGGCTGCCCAGCGGCCCCGGTGCCCCCCCCGGCGGGGCGGCTAAAGATAACGCAGCCCCCCCGGTCCGGCCGGGTTAATCTTCACCCGCCTGCTGCTGTAATGAGCCCTCATTAGCGGCCATTACACCGGCCCAAGAGGGACAGCCCTGGGACGGTGACACGGGGACAGGGGACCTCGGGCAGGCACAGAGAGCCCGCGGGTGAGTGGGACGGGGGGACACGGGTGGTGGTGACAGGGGACATGGCCTTGGCATGTGTGGCACCCAGCTGCAGGCTGTGCTGGTGACACTGAGGGACAGGAGGGCCCGGCCACGTGGGTCAGGGGTTCACAGGGACAGAAGGGGTGCCCAGATGTCCCCGGAATGCAGCAGCTCCCCAACAGGGTGGCAGTGTCCCCAGTGTAGTGGTGGGATCCCCAGGGGGTGACAGTGCCCCCAGGGGACACGTCATGGTCCCCAGCAGTGTGCCAGGGTTCCTGGGGGCATGATGGGGTCCCCAGGGGGTCTCCAGGGTCCCAAAGATGCGTCAGTGTTCCCAGGAGCCATGCTAGGGTCCCCAAGGGACTAATCGGTGTCCCCAGGGGGTGTGCTGGGGCCCCAGGGGGTGTGTCGCCGTCCCCAGGGGGTGTGTCAGCATGCCCGGCAGCACGCCAGTGTCCCCAGGAGCCCTGCCAGCGTCCCCAGCCAGCGTGCCAGGCTCCCAAGGGGTTTGCCAGGGCCCCCGGCGGACACGCCACGTTTCCAGGGACTGTGCCAGGTCCCTGAGGGACATGCCGGGCACTGGGGAGGCGACAGGTCCCCGGGACAGGCTGGTGCAGGGAGATAAGGAGGTTGCGGGGGGGGACCGAGCCACTATCAGGTGCCGGCAGCCCTGGGGGGGCCACAGGTGCTCCCAGGAGATGGGGGAGAGCAGGGGGGCCGTGCCGGGGGTGCGGGTGTGTGCAGTGCAGGCGTGCGCCCCGTGCACCCCGTGGCCGGGCCCCGACTCGGCGGCAGGGACAGTGACAGGGAGAGCCCGGCCTCGTGCAGGTGGGTGGGGGAGGTCGGGGTGCAGGGGGGTGCCAGCACATGTGCATGTGTGTGCATGTTTGTGTGTGGACGTGTGTGAGCACACGTGCTCACGCGTGCACGGGCTCAGCCGCCAGCAGGGTCCTTGCTGTGCCCCCGTGCGCGCAGGGGACCGGTGCCAGCTGCTGGCAGATGGGGACAAGGGACAGAGCCGGGACCTTGGTGGCCTTTGCCCAGGTGGCCACGTGCACCCACGTGTCCCCAAACCCCCTGCTCTGGGTGCCAGGTGGGTGCAGGGGGTGTCACCGCATGGGTGCCAGGTGGGGTGTGATGTCCTGGCATTTGTCACCCTGCAGGCGCAGCGGGGACGCCCCTGGCCGGTGACATGGCACGGGGGGGCGCGGGGGTGGCCAAGCGCCTGGGGACGCTCCTCTCAGGGCTGCTGGAGTGCGGCGGCTTCTGCGGCATCATCTTCGGCTGGGCCTCCCTCGTCTTCGTCCTCAAGGACCTGGGCTACTTCCAGGAGCTGTGCCAGCCCAGCGCCAACCTCACCGAGCTGCCCGGTACGGTCCCTGTCCCCAGCCCTGCGGTGGCCCTGGCCTCACCGTCACCCTGCCTCGTGTCCCCTGCATGCTTGTGTCCACGCGGTGCTGGTGGCCTGAGGTGCTCTGTGTCCCTGTGGTGCTGGTGGCCTCCTGTGCCCCAGATTCCCGCTGTCCTAGTCCCTGCATCCCTGCTGTCCCCATGCCCTGAAGTGCCCCGTGTCCCATAGTCCTGGTGACCTGTGGTGCCCCGTGTCTCCGTGGTCCCAGTGCCCCAGGTCCCAGCTTTTGCCGTGCCCCACGTTCCTGCTGTCCCAGTGCTCCAGGTCCTGATTTTCCCCCATCCCCTGAAGCACCCTCTGTCCCCACTGTGCTGATGCCCTGTGCTGCCCCGTGTCCCCACGTCTCTGCAGGCTGCAGCAGGCAGGATGAGGAGTTCTCCCTGGTCTTCACCATCGGCTCCTTCATGAACAACTTCATGACCTTCCCCACTGGCTTCATCTTCGACCGCTTCGGCACCACCATCGCCCGTCTTGTTGCCATGTGAGCCGGGGGGCAGCGCTGGCAGGGGCTGGGGCACCCATGGGTGTAGGGCTGCTCGTTAGGGTGCTGTGACAGGGTGAGACGTCATCGAGAGCGGGGGGGTTATCGGGGCAGCCAGGCAGGGTGGGGCGGGCAGGGCCCTGCCTGAGCCGGGGGGCACCCGTGGAGCCCAGGGTGCTGGCTTTGGGCACTGGGGGCCACAGCCCATCCTGGCACCAGTCCCCCAGTGCCACCAAGTGTCCCCGGTGTGTCCCACACCCCCCACAGCCCCCATACACCCTCAGGTCTCCCCAGTGTCCCCAGGACACCCCATCACCACAGAGACCCCCCATGTCCCCGTGTTGCTTGGCCCCGGGGGTGCCAGGCGGTAGTGGGACACCCATGAGATATTGGGGTGCTGGGTGCCGATGCCACATCAGTGCCGGGGTGCAGGGGTCTGCCCAAAGACCCCAGGATCCCATCCCCATGTGTCACCGCTGTCTCCAGCTCTCTCTACACTGGCGGGACCCTGCTCGTCGCCTTCTCCACCCCAGGTGAGACCCTGGGGGCACCGAGTGCCCCAGCGCTGTGGGGACCCCGTGGGGACACCCTTGTCCCAGCTCACCCCCGTGTCCCCAGCGCTGGCGGTGCTGCTCTTCCCAGCCATGTCCATGCTGTCGGTGGGTGGCATGCTCCTCATCCTCACCAACACGCAGGTGGGTTTCCCGCACCCTGAGCCCCCGGTGGCCGGGGCACCCTGCCTGCTGCTGGGGGTCCCTGAGAGCATGGGGGGGTCTCTCCGTGCCAGGTGGGAAACCTATTTGGGAAGTACCGCTCCATCATCATCACCCTCTACAATGGGGCCTTTGACTCCTCGTCTGCCGTCTTCCTCATCATCAAGGTGGGTGTGTTGGGGGCTCCTGGGTGTCCCTGGTCCCAGCACAGGCACCGCGAGCAGGGCTGGGGACAGGGCTGGGGACAGAGCTGGGGACAGGTGGGTCACAGGGGGGGACACAGTGAGGAGGTGCAGATGAGTCACAGCAGGGGACATACTTGGGGACACAGCTGGGCCACAACCAAGAACACATCTGGGGACACAGCTGAGTTACCGCTGGGGCACACGTGGGGACACAGCTGGGCCTGGGCAGGGCTGTGTCCCCGGCTGGGGTGGTGGCGGGTGGCCGGTGTAGTGTGGTGGCAGCCGGTCCCTGTCCTCCGTCCCCAGGTGCTGTATGAGCGCGGGCTGTCCCTGCGGACTATGTTCCTCTTCATGGCGGCCTGCAGCGCCTGGCACCTGCTGCGCACCCTGTTCCTGATGCCCCGCTCCCGCATCCCCTACCCACTGCCCCCCGCCTACGACTACGGGTAGGGGGCACTGCCTGCACCCCAGGGATTGGGGTCTGTCCCATGGGGTGGCGGTGGTGCCCATCCTGTGGTGGTTGGTGGGTCCCCTCCCATGGGTGGTGGGTCCCATCCCGTGGCGGTTGGTGGGTCCCATCCCGTGGCGGTTGGTGGGTCCCCTCCCATGGGTGGTGGGTCCCATCCCGTGGCGGTTGGTGGGTCCCATCCCGTGGTGGCTGGTGGGTCCCGTCCCGTAGTGGTTGGTGGGTCCCATCCCGTGGTGGCTGGTGGGCCACATGCCGTGGGTGGTTGTGGGTCCCGTCCCGTGGGGTGCGGAGTGACGGGGCAGGCGGTGCTGCAGGCTGCAGTGCCCAGGGCGGTCCCAGTCGTACCGCACGTACGAGGAGAAGCGTCCGCCGGAGGAAACCGGCCCCGAGGAGACCCCGCTGGAGCCCAGTGCCCCCACAGGTGCCGGGGCGGGGCTCGTCCGGGGGTGGGGCTTGTCCGGGGGGCGGGGCAGTGGTGGGCTCATCATGGGGGGGCGTGGCTATGGTGAGTGGCACGTGGAAGAGGTGGGCGTGGCTGCTGTGGGTGAGCTGTGGGCGGGTTATGCAGATGGAGGAGGGAGTGGCTCTGTGTGGGTGTGGCTGTGCAGATAATGGGGGTGTGGCCCAGGCTGGGCGTGGCTATGCATGGGTGTGGTCAGAGGGTGTGGGTGTGGCTGTACAGGCAAAGAGGGTGTGAACTGGGGGGTGGGCGTGGCTATGCATGGGTGTGGATGGGTGGTGGGTGTGGCTATGCATATGAATGGGCGTGGCCATGCCGGTGGACACAGGAGGGTCCCCCAGTGGGAGTGACCAGGGCAGCAGTGGGTGGCGCTGGGGTGTGGCAGTGGGCGGGGCCTGGGCAGGCGTGTCCGGGGCGGTGCCACCACTGACCCCGCACAGGCGCCGGGGACGTCCCCACGGTGCCCTTCAGGGCCTGCGTGTGCTCGGCGCTGTTCGCCTGGCACGTGGCCTGGCTCTCGGTCATGCAGCTGCGGCACTACCTCTTCATCGGCACCCTCAACCCGCTGCTGCAGTACCTGGCGCGCGGGGACGCCCACCTGGGTACGCACGTGGGGGGACATGGCCATGGGGACACCTACCTGGGTACACATGACCCTGGGGAGACACGGCGGGGGGGTGGGACATGGCTGTGGGGACACCCGCCTGGGTGGGGGGGAGTATGGTCAGGGGGTGGGTGACATGGCCATGGGAACACCCATCTGGGTACACATAGGTGGGGGGGGGACACAGCCAGGGGGTGGGGGACATGGCAGGGACACCCAGGGGGGTGCCCTGACGCCCTCTCCCCGCAGTCAGCACCTACACCAACGCCTTCGCCGTCACCCAGCTCTGCGGGGTGCTCTGCGCCCCGTGGAACGGCCTCATCCTCGACCGGCACAAGCGCGGCAAGACCCCCCGCCCCGAGGGTAACCCACCGGCCCCCCCGCCCCACAGGTCCCTGGGCGGCGGCCGTGCTGCCACCGCCCCCCCCCATGCCCACAGCAGGGCTTGTGGCCGGCGCCCCCGCCTGCCCTGACCCCGCCGTGCCCGCAGGAGCCCTGGGGGCGCTGGCTGACCTGCGCGCGTCCGTGCTGTCGCTGGTGGTGACAGTGACGCAGTGTGTGCTGTTCTCGGTCTGCGCGGCCGTGCCGGTGCTGCCCGTCCAGTTCGGCACCTTCGTGCTGCAGGTGCTGAGCCGCTCCTTCCTCTACGGGGGCAACGCCGCCTTCCTGGCCATCGCGTGAGTCCCGCGGCCACCGCATGCGGGGACGGGGCTGGTGGCAGGGTGGTGGTGGACAGGGTGGCAGGGGACAGGGCAGCGGAGGATGAGGTGGTGGTTGTAGGGTCATCACGGTGGTGATGGGACAGTGTGGTGGGGGCCAGGGTGCTGGGGAGATGGTGGTGGGGTGACGGTGGGGGGCAGAGGGTGGTGGCAGGGCTGGGGGCTGGCAGGGGACAAGGTGTTAGGTGGGTGTCGGGGCACGCTGGTGATGTGGGGTGGTTGGGTAGGGCATGGTGGCAAGTTTGGGAGCAGAGTCAGGGAACAGGATTGGGGGGGTGTCAGGGGACAGGGTGGCAGAGTTGGGGGTGTCGGGGGGTGCAGGGCACGGTGGTGACACCGGGACGCCGGGCAGGTTCCCCCCACAGCACTTTGGGAAGCTGTACGGGCTGGCCATGGCGCTGTCGGCGCTGGTGGCCCTGCTGCAGTACCCCTGTGTCACCCTGGTGCGTGGGCCACTCGGCGGGGACCCGTTCTACGTGAGTGTCTGCCCCACGGCTGCCCCCGGGAGGGACGGGTGTCCTGCTGCACGGGGGAATGGGGTCCCGCTCTGGGGAGGGATGGGGTTCCTGCACCGTGGTGGGATCGGGGTGCTGGCCCTCGGGAGGGCAGGGGTCCTGCCCCATGGGGAACGGGGGTCCTGCACCCAGCCCGGGGGGCTGTGGGGCTGACCTGGGGCACCCCATTGTGGGGGCCAGCCCCCGGCCTCACACCCTGACACCCCCCCAGGTGAACGTGGGGCTGATCGCCGTGGTGCTGGTGGCCTTCGTCAGTCCCGTGGTGGTGGCCCGCGAGTGCCGGCGGCGAGCCAAGGATCTGGGGGCGGCTGGCACCCCCCTCACAGCCCCCCCCGGTGCCGAGACCCCCACCGAGCTGTCCCACTGAGTCCTGCACCCCCCAGCTGCCAGCCCAGCACCCAGCACCCCATTTTCTATTGGACGGGGTAGGGGTGCTGTGCTGGTGGGATGGGGGGGTGTGTGCAGGGAATAAATATTGGTGACCTCACTGTGCTGCCCCTTCCCCGTGCTCCCCGTGGGGCTTTCCCCAGGGTCTGCTGGGGGGGGGGGCACCCCAATGCCTCCCAGAGCTGGGGGGCACAGACACCCCTGGCACACACGGACACGGCCTCTTCTGCTTTACTGAGTCAGGGGCCACCGTGGGCCCTGGGGAGCGGGGGGGCCGGGGCAGCGCCCGGGCGGCTCAGTACTGGCAGATGCAGGCGTGCAGCTGGAAGCAGAGTGTGCTCCTCCAGAGCCCATCTGGGGACAGGGACAGCGTCAGTGCATGGGGTGCCCCCAGTGCCCCCATAGCCCTGTGACCCATCCCAGTGGCCCCTGCCATTACCCCCACAGCCCTGTGCCCTCTCCCTTTGTCCCCAGTGCCATGTGCCCCCTCCCATTGTCCCCTCCCGTTGTCCCCAGAGCCATGTGCCTCCCCCTGTTGCCCCCAGTAGCCTTGTGCCGTTTCCCAGTGCGCCGCACTCCCTCCCACTGCCACCAGTGCCCTATGGCCCCTCCCAGTATCCTCCCAGCACCCGTGGACCCCAGTGTGGTGGGTGGGGGTGCAGGTGTCCCACTAAAGCTGCTGAGGGTGGTGCAGGTGGTGAAGAGGCAGCGGGGGTGGGTGGGCGCTCCCTGCCACACGACTGCCTCAGCACCCAGCCCCTCACCCCCAAACCAGCCCCAGCACCCCAGACCCAGCCCCTCACCCCTAAAACTAGTCCCAGCTCCCTAGACCCAGCCCCCCACCCCCAAAACCAGCCCCAGCAGCCCAGACCCTCATCCTCAAAACCCAGCCCCAGTATCCCATACCAAACCCCTCACACCCAAAAACCAACCGCAGCACCCCATGTCCAGTCCCTCGCCCCCAAATGCCAGCACCAGCACCCCCGACCCAGTTCAGACCCAACCCCAACACCCATTCCCCTCAGCAGTCCCCACACCCAAGCACGCAGCCCCCTCTTTGCCAGCCCAAATACCAGCCCCAGCGCCCCAGACCCAGCACCCCACGTCCAGCCCACTGCCCCCGAAAACCAGCCCAAGCACCCCCCGAGCCCAGCCCCGCTCCCAGCCGCCCTCACCGTGGGGTCGGTAACGGCCCCGATCCAGAGCGGGAGGCGGGTGTAGGTCCGGGCCAGGCGCAGCTGCTCCTGCTTGCGGGCGGCGCTGTGCGGAGAGGGGAGAGGGGCGAGGGGCGAGGGGAGAGGGGCGAGGGAAGAGGGGCGAGGGGAGAGGGCAGGACCCCCGGCGGTGCCGCTGCGGGGGGCACACGGCTCCCAACTCCACCCACCGCCCCCACCTCACCGACCGGCACCTGCGCGCCCACCGCCTCCACGCCCCCGCACCTGGGCGCCCGCGTAGGTGCGAAGCGCGGTCACCACCGCGTAGCGGAACTTGTGCCCCGCCTGGGCCGGGCCCGCGGGGTGGCGGGGGCTGGCGCTGGGGACAGGGCGAGGCCCGGCACCCGGGTCCCTCTGCCGGCCCGGGGGGGCACGGCACCTCTCCCGGGTGCCCGGGAGACACGGGGGAGCAGGGGTGTCCCCGGGGAGTCCCCGCCGGGGGGCACTCACCGCGGGGGGCTGGCGGAGGTCGCGCCCAGCAGGGCCAGGGCGAGGAGCAGGCAGGGCTGCGTGGCGGGGCTGGCGGCAGAGGCACGCTCGGGCAGCCTTGGGAGGTGCCATGTTCCCAGTCACCCTCTGCGACCCTGGGGCCGCCCTGACGACCATCATTCTCCCCCTGCGCCTCCCATGTCCCCACTGTCCCTCCGCCGTCCCCACTGCCACACAGTGCCCCATCCCCCCCACGGTCCCCTGGCACCTGTGTCCCCCATGTCCCTGATTCCCCACGGCCACCCCTTCCCCTGAACGCCCTGTGCCACCCCGTCCCTCTCATGTCCCCCTGCCACCCCAGAGCCACCCGTGCCATTATCGGGGACACCCACTCCTGTCAGCCCCGGCAGCTGGGGGCTGAGCCCGCCCTGCTGTCCCCATCCCCGCTCCTCATCTGGGGGCTGGGGGCTCTGCCCACTGCCACCCTTATAGAGATGATGGGGCCATATGTCCCCACCGCAGCCTTGCGCCACCCCCACCATGGCCCCCCTACTGCGGACACCGGGAGGCACCTTGGGGGTCCTGCCTAGCCCTGCTCGGGACAGGGGGCACCCACCAGACACCAGGGGGCTGCAGGCCGGGGGACATTGCACAGGGGTGGGGGATGTGGGGGTGCGGGGATGCGGAGGGGTTGGGGTACTGGGGCGCGGGGGGTTGGGTGCTGATACCATCTCCTGCCGGGCAGCACTTGCCCAGAGGCCGTTTCCTCCTCAAGGGCCATGGCACCCAGGGTCTGGCTCGGCCGCCGGCCCACAGCCACCCTGGCCTGTCTCCCCCCAGCCTGCCCCTGCCGCCTGTCCCCTCCCAGCCTGTCGCCCATGGGCGGACCCTTCCCCTGCCCCAGACCCCTGGCCACGCAGGGACTCACAACTCAGCACCCCACAGCCTCTCCCCTGGGCACCCCCGAAGTCCCCATCCCGTGGTCTTGTGCACCCCCCACCACAGCAGCCCCTGTCCGGGGTCATGTTCTCCCTACAACCCAGCATCTCCCACCCCTGTGCACTCTCCACATGCCAGCAGCCCCCACACCGTGCCCACCGCACCCCAAACCTCTGGAGCCCCCACACTGTACTCCCTGCACCCCAAACCCCCACAGTCCCCCGCATGTACCCAGCAGCTGGTGGGTGTGGGCCACAGGGGGGCTGGGGGTGGTGTGGTGCAAGGCTACGGTTGTGGACACATGGCCTTGTCACCGCTGTAAGGGTGACAGCGGGCAGAGTCCCCAGCCCGCAGCGGGAAGGGCCCCGCAAGTCCCAGGTGAGGAGCTGGGACAGGGACAGCGGGGACAGTGGGGACTGGACAGTGGGCTCAGCCCAAAGCTGCCGGGGCTGGGGACCAGGGTGGGTGTCCCTGAGGCTGGCACCGGAGGCTCTGGGGTGGCAGAGGGACATGGGGGGACAGGGTGGCACAGGGTGTTCAGGGGAAGGGGTGTCCATGGGGATGGCAGTAGGGAACCAGGGACATGGGGTGCACGGGCAGGCTGGGGGCCGTGGGGGTGGCACTGGGGGTGGCAGAGGGGCACAAGGCAGGTGAGAGTGGCCCCCAGGGTGGCAGAGGGTGACTGGCATCTCCCGAGCGTGCCGGTGTCCCCAGCCCCGCCGGTGTCCCCAGCCTCGCCATGCAGCCCCGCCTGCTCCTCGTCCTGGCCCTGCTGGGCGCGGGCTCCGCCAGCCCCCACGGTGAGTGCCCGCCCCGCGGGGACCCCCCTGGGACCCCCCTGGGACACCCCGGGGACGCCCTGGGGACGCCCTGGGGACGACCCTGCTCCCCGCACCCCCTGTGCCCGGGGTGGCGCGCCGCTGTCCCCAGCCCCTGCCGGCCCCGAGGCGGAGGCGGCGGCGCTGGCGCTGCCGGAGGACGACGGGGACGACGGGGACGACGGGGACGACGGGGACGATGCCCGCTGCCCGCTGGCGAGTGAGACGCAGGCGCTCAACCTCCCGGACCCGCTGGCTGCCACCAGCTACCGCTCCGTCATTGTCACCCGCTGCCGCACCTTCCGCGGCGCCCCGGTGGGCGAGGGACGGGCGAGCGGTCGGGCGTGCCAGCCCGTGTCCCGGTAACCGGCGTGTCCCGCAGCGGGTGTGCCGCCGGGGCTGCCGCGGGCAGCTGCCGTCCGTCCATGGCCTCCGCGCCAAGGCGCTCCTGCGCCGCCGAGCGCGGCTCTGCAGCAACCGCGGCCAGGTCTGGATCGGGGCCGTCACCCGCCCCGCGGTAAGGGACCCGCGGTAAGGGACCCGCGGTAAGGGACCCGCGGGAGGGGAACCCGCGGGAGGGGACCCGCGGCTCCGCCCCGGCCCTACCGCATCCTGCCCGCCCGGTCACCTGCCCTGTCAGCTGTCCCAGCGCCCCCCTTGGTGTCCCAGCCCTGTCCCCCACCCCGCCATGCCCCGGCCCCCCCCCGCTCGGTGTCGGGGTGTCCCTAGGCTCTTGCCCCCCTGTGCAGGGACACACTGCGAGCTGCCACCGGGCCGACGAGAGCCCCTGGAACTACTCGTGCTGGTCGTGGGGGTACCCACTGTGCTCCGGCCGCTTCTGCACCGCCCTGTGCACCAACAGTCAGTGGGGGGCCACGGAGGGCACTGAGGGCCTGGGGGGCTGTGCTGGGAACCTCTGCCCGTGGGGAAGAGGGGAGGGTGTGGAGCAATGCTGGGGGGATGCTGGGGGGCCTGGAGATTGGGAGGTGGTGCCAGGGGCTGGGGTTGGGTCCCGGCGGGCTGGTCCTGGGGATCGGGGTCTGGCACCCCGGGGCTCAGGGCTGGTCTGGGGGCAGTGGGTGCTGTTGGGTGCCAGGGCTGGCCTACCTCTCTCCCCGAGACGGTCGCTGGAGGAGCGTGCGCCGTGGGGTGAAGCTGCCCTTCATCTGCCAGTACTGAGGGGCTCAGCCCCTGCAGTGCCCTGTGGCTCCCCCGAGCACCCCCGGATCTCAATAAAGTCTCAGCTGTCAGCGCCCATCTCTGTGCTTGGGCGCTGAGCAGGTGGGGGGTCCTGGGGAGCCCCAGAGAGGGTGCTGGGGCTGTAACAGGGGTGCTGGGACACCCTGGGGTGCACAGGGGGGAGGTTTGGGGACAGGGGTGTCCCTTGTGTCCTGCATGGTCCCTGCATGGGCAATGGGGAACACAGGGTCCCCTCCCCAGGGACTGTGGTGACACCCCAACACTGGAGCCCATGGCCACCCCCAAATTGGTGGCACCGCCATGACCTCCCGTGGCCCTGCACCCCAGCCCTTCCATCAGACCCCCCATAACCAGCCCTCACCCCCCCGCACAGGCTGGGACAGGTTGGTGCTGTGAGCCCAAGGTTTATTGGGGTCTGGGGCTGGGAGCAGGGAGGTGCTGGGGGGCTGCAGAGGTTGGGGGCACTGGGGGTGCATCACCCCCACCGTCCTGTATGTCCCCTGTGCCCTGTCCCACTGACGGCAATGGGGTGGCAGCCACGCGGGGGGCTGGGGGCAGAGTGTGGGGGGCACACAGGGACTGCCCCACGGTGCCCAGGGCTAGAGGCCGAGGGAGAAGGTGCCTGAGTCGGTGGACTGCTTGTCCCGGCTGCAGCCCCCCAGCGTGCCGGGGGGACACACCGTGGGGCTCGCGGGGGGCGCGGGCACGTTGGCCTCTGGCACCTGTGGGGCAGGAACGGGAGCTGGATTAGTCCTGGCCCCACAGCCAGGGCACCTGGGGGTGCTCAGGGGTGCTGCCTGCACGTCCCCCCGCGGGCCAGCCCCACACAACCCCAGAGGGGCCCAGTCCAGCCCCGCCGGAGGTGACCCTGGCATGGCCCCAGCCCCACAGCGGCCCCAGCCCCACGGCAGCCCCAGCCCCATAGCTGACCTCCTCGAACTTGCGGGCCTTGTAGTGCTCCGCTCCCTTCAGGAAGTTGAGCAGGATGATGTCGCACAGCACCGTGCCCTGGGGGCAGCAGCATTGGGGTGGGGGGGCACAGAGCTCCTCTGGGAGATGCCACCATCCAGGGGCTGAGAACGACCACAACTCACCACGCCGATGGAGGTGAAAGCTGCCACCGTGTTGATGAGGGTGGGAACAATCCCGAACTTCCCAGCCTGGGGGTGCAGAGACCCCCGTTGGTGGGGGGTTCCCCCTGCCATGGCCCCCATAGGGTCCCCTGTGCCCCCCACGTACGTTGCCGTACACCAGGACGTCAAAGCGGATGCCGAAGGCCTTGGTGAGGGTGCGGCGCTCAGTGCCGTCCTGCCAGCGGTAGTACCGGGCATGCCTGCGCGGGGACGCGGGGACAGCGGGGCCGTGCTGGGCTGTGCCCACACGAGTGACACGCGTGTCCCCGCCGTGGCCGTGCTGTACCTGAAGTTGTAGCCCGCGGCGGGCGCGCGGCCGTCCAGGCGGGTGAAGGAGTAGCGGGGCAGGCAGCGCTCCCAGGCGCGGTCCAGGTCACACACCCACCCGATCTTGATGCCCAGCACCCCCCCCTGCCCTGGCCGTCAGGGGGGACACGGCCCCTGTCCCCATGGCCCTGTGTCCCCACACCCCATGTACAGATACATCCCAACCCCCTGCCCTCACATGCACCCTTCTGTGTTCCCACATCCATGTCCCCATCTCCTGCATCCTCGTGTCACCACAACCCACATTCCTAAGTCCTCACATCCCATGTCTCATGCCCCCACGTCCCCGTGTCCCACATCCCTGTGTCCCCAAGCTCCATGTCCCTGTGCACTCACAGCCTTATGTCCCCAGTCCCATGTCTCTGCGTCCTTGTGTCCTCATGTCCCCATGTCCCACATCCCCATTCCCCAAGTCCACCCTCTCAAGTCCCCGTGTCCCCACATCCCACGTCCCTGTGCCCTCGCGTTCCATCTCACGTCCCGTGTCCCCCCGCCCCGCGCCGTGTCCCCTGTCCCCGCTCACGGTTGCGGCCAGCGCGGGGAAGTCCTGCCCGGCCAGGCGCACCACGTCCCCCAGGCGCAAGATGGGGCAGAGCGGCTGCAGCTCGGGGTGGAACCGGCACCGGCCCAGCTCCGCCCCGCTGCCGGGGGGCGGCAGGTTGGCCCTGGGAACACGAGGGACACGCGGGGACACGGCCATCAGCCAGGCGGGCTGGGGGGACCCGGCCCCCCCCGGCCCCGTGTCCCCCTGTCCCCGGTGCCGCTCACTTCTCGAAGCCGAACAGCGGGAAGCGGATGCTGTTCTTGATGAAGAGGGTGAAGTTTTCCGCCTCCAGCATGACGGGGCTGCGGGGACAGCGGTGTCCCTGGGGACACGGGGGACAAGGACCCCGCTGCCCGTCCCCCGTGTCCCCCCGGCCGCACTCACACGTCCACCGTGTCCACCTCGGGGGGGCACCAGCCGCGGATCTCGCAGGTGCGCAGGGTCCGGTTGTAGGGAACGCAGCGCCCGGTCAGCACCCCTGCGAGCCCACCGCTGCGCTGAGCCGGCCGGCCTCAGCCCGGCCCGGGGGTCCCGCCGCCCCCGCACCGGCCCGGGGGTCCCTCAGCCCGGCCCGGGGTCCCTCACCGCTGCCGGTGGCGGGGCCCCTCCCGCGGCAGTCCCGGTCGGCCGCGCAGCGGTACTCGGCTTCGCTCTGCGGGGGGGCGAGGGGGGCGTGAGCCGGGGCGGGGCCGCGGGGACACCCCCTGTGCCCCCGCCGTGTCCCCAGCCCGTACCTCGGGGCAGACGCCCTGCGCCTGGTTCTCCGTCAGGATCTGCTTGGTGACCACCACGAACACCGAGGTGCCCTGGGAGGGACGTCACCGTCACCCTGACCCCGCCGGGAGGGGAAACTGAGGCAGGGGCGGGACCCGGCACCCCTCACCTGGGGGGGGGTGACGTAGTCGGCCGTGTCCAGCACGCGGCCGGCATAGCGCCCGATGCCCTTGACCTTGGTGACCACCGAGGACTCGATGACCGTGTCCCGCACCTGGTAGGCTTTCTCATGGAGGAACACCCAGCTGGGACAGCACCGGGGGGTGACAGGGGGGACAGCCGCCCCCGCCACCCGCGGGACCTGCCCGCCCCCCGGCACCCCCCCTGCAGAAACGGGGCACCCGAGTGGCTGCTGTACCTGCGACAGCCGCTTGTCACCCACCCTGACTGCCGCCGGTGGCCGCTGTCACCCCCAGGGAGCACCCGGGGCCACACACCCGCCTCTGTCACCCGCACTGACACCGCTCCCTGCACGAGGGTGCTCCCCTCGCTGTCCCCATCGTGTCACCCGCACTGATACTGTCCCCCACCTGCCGCCCACACGAGGATGCTCTTCTCGCTGTTCCCTCCTGTCACCCGCGCCCTCTCCTGCCTGTCCCCATCGTGTCACCCGCACACCTGACGTTACCGGCGCTGACACACGTGCCCCCTCCGCCCTGTCACCCCGCCGCCACCCACCGCTCCTGGCTCGGCGACCCCCCCTCCCCGCACCGCCGTCCCGCTGTCCCCTTGCTGTCACCCCCGGTGTCGCTCGCAGCAGCCCCGGGGAGGAGGGCGGCGGGGGGTCCCGGGGATCTCACCCGATGAAGTAGGCGAGGATGAGGAGCTGCACGGCGCGGTTCACCGCGCCCACTGCCCAGCTCCGCACCACCACCGCCTTGGCCGTCTCGTACGAGAGGAATCCGGTCACCCAGCGCGGGGGGGACATGGGCAGGCAGAGGCCGGCAGGGACCGGCAGGGACAGGCAGGGACAGACAGGGACAGACAGCACCGGCAGCACCGGCAGCGCAGGCAGGAGCGGGCAGGGGCGGGCAGGNCGGTGCCCTGCGGGGCCTTTCCCCGGGAGTCCCGGACCCCGCGCTGTGCGCACGGAGGGGCGGGGGCACGGGCGGGGGTTTCTGGGTGCCCTGTCCGCAGGGTCACGGTTTCGGGGGTGCTCCGTGGGGGTCCCCCGTGTGCGTGGCCCCAGGTTTCGGGTGACACAGGTTCAGGGTCCCCCGTGTTTGGGTGCCCCGTTTTCGGGTGCCCCATCCCGGGGGTGCCGCCTCTCCGGGGCGCCCCCATTTCGGGGGTTTCCCGTTTTTTGCGGTGCTCGCAGTCTCTGAGTGCCCTGTATGGGGAGGCTGGGTTTTGGGGTGCCCCCACCCCGGGTCCGGACCCCCCGCCGTTGCGGTAACGTCACAGGGATCGCCCGTCACTGACCAATGGGGGCCGCGCCACGGGGCCCCTGGGGCTGGAGGTCTCCCGCCGCTCTATGGTGCCAGGCGAGGCAGCGCGGCCGGTGAGCGGCCGCTCTAGCCCCCACCCCAGCTCTATGGCGGGGCGGGTCGCCACTTCCACTCTAGCCATGGTCCTCCGGGCGCTCTATGGTCCCTCCGCGTCGCGGCCGTGCGGTCCTCCCACGGCACCGCCCAGAGCGGCTCGTCTCTATGGCGGAAGTGAGGGCGAGTTCCGGCGGCGGCAGCAGCGGCGCGGGGGAGGCTCCGCGCGAGGTTCGTGTTGCGCAGGCGGGAAAAGTGGCGGCGGTGCGGGGGGAGCGGGCCGGGAGCGGGGGCTGGGCCGGGGAGAGCGG
>VWYH01006445.1:154135-178190 GCA_013399365.1 Pampusana beccarii
CCGGGAGGGGAAGGGCCGGGCTGGAGGGACCGGGGGCGGGGGGGGCAGGGGAGGCCCTGGGGCCGCGGGACGTTTGAGGAAGGAGGAGGGAGGGGCCGGGGTGTCTGGGTCACCCCCTGCGGGCGGGGGTACGGTTGGGGGGCACAGCGGTTTGGGGGCACAGGGTTTGGGGCGGTGTGGCCGTGCTGACAGATCCTCCCCGGTGCAGGGCCAGGCACCACCTTCCCCTGGAGCTGCTCCCCCTGCGCTCCCCCCGCAGCTGCTGTGTCGGGTCCGGGACATGTGGGGCTGGGGGGGGCACTGAACCACTCACTGCGCTCGGCCTCCCACCCCTCCCAAAGCCCCGCTGCCTCCCCCCACCGCCATGGCCGACACGCTGGAGTTCAACGAGATCTACCAGGAGGTGAAGGGGTCCATGGTGAGTGGGAGCTGTCCCCAGGGACACCCAGCGGGTGGCACGTGGTGATGAGCCCCGCTCTGCCGGCCAAAACGCCGCAGGGTGCTTCCCCCTGCAGCTGGTGTCCTTCCTGCCCCCTCG
This sequence comes from Pampusana beccarii, assembly GCA_013399365.1. Classification (NCBI taxonomy): domain Eukaryota; kingdom Metazoa; phylum Chordata; class Aves; order Columbiformes; family Columbidae; genus Pampusana; species Pampusana beccarii. The sequence continues at coordinate 154,674 of VWYH01006445.1, forward strand.
GCCTGGCGGGGTAGGTCTTGCCATGGTGCTGAGCTTTTCACTTTTTGCTCCCTGGGTTTTGGGAGATTGTCCCCAAAGCCCCACGGATTCTTCTGTCTCTGCTCCCCCAGTTTGGGCGCTGAGAAGTAGTGAGGATGGAGGCTGGTGGGTGGGCAGGGAAGTCACCTGGTTTCTCCTGGGGGGCTGTGCAGCTGCCTGTTGCAGCAGCGGTTCCCGCGCCGGGGCCCGGGTGTCACTGGGCCGTGTCCCCTCCCGCCCCCTCTCCCGCAGAATGACGGGCGGCTGCGGCTGAGCCGCCAAGGCGTCATCTTCAAGAACAGCAAGACGGGGAAGGTGGACAACATCCAGGCCTCAGAGCTGGCCGAGGGCGTGTGGCGGCGAGTGGCGCTGGGCCACGGTCTCAAGCTGCTCACCAAGAACGGCCATGTCTACAAGTACGATGGATTCCGGGAGTCGGTGAGTCCCCCAGCCCCCTTGTCCCTGCTGGTGACTCTTCTGTCACTGCCCCATACTTGTCCTCTGCCCAGCTGCACTCGCTGTGAGTGTCACAGCTCCGACCCCGGTTTTTCTTGCCGCTTCTCGTGTGCCGGGGGCTGTGTACCGGTTACAGGCTCTGGGCAGTGGTTTCTAATGGCCGTTCCCTCCCTCTCACCCCGCACAGGAGTTCGATAAGCTCTCGGATTTCTTCAAGGTGCACTATCGCCTGGAGCTGGCGGAGAAGGACCTGTGCGTGAAGGGCTGGAACTGGGGCACGGTGCGGTTTGGAGGTGAGTTGTGGTGACACCGTCACTGGAGACAAGGAATCCCGGTGCTGGGGGCTGCTCTGGCCGCTGGGACAGTTTCCCACCGGCATGGCTGTTCTGCAGCACCAGCCCCATTTCCTGTGGTGTCCTTGGGGACATCAGCCACCCCAGGAGAGCAGGAGATACTTGTGGGCCCCAGATCCAGGGAAGGTTTTTCAGGCAGGGAATCTTGGCGTAAAAGAGAGGTTGCTGCAGAGAGATGGTTCTCTCCTGCTTGTTTCTGCTCAGGGTCAGTCTCTCGGGCCGTGGCCAGCAGGAGAAATCCTGGAGATGTGGGAGGGGGCTCAGGAGTGCAGGGGGAGCAGAGGCGTTGCTGGGCTTCGGGAGAGCAGTGGGGCTGGGGGGGGCACCGTGGCTCTGCACCACAGGGTGGACGTGTCCCCTCCACGTAGCGCGGTGGCTCTGGTCCTGCTGTGATCGGCCGTGTCCCCTCCCACAGGGCAGCTCCTCTCCTTTGACATCGGGGAGCAGCCGGTGTTTGAGATCCCCCTCAGCAACGTCTCGCAGTGCACGACGGGCAAGAATGAGGTGACGCTGGAGTTCCACCAGAATGACGACGCCGAGGTCTCGCTCATGGAGGTCCGGTTCTACGTGCCGCCCACCCAGGAGGACGGCGTGGACCCCGTGGAGGTGAGCGGGGCGGCGGGGCCAGCGGGTCGGGCAGGGAGGTGGCAGGGAGCCCCTGCCTGCCGTGACTCCCTTCTCTTGCAGGCCTTCGCCCAGAACGTCCTCTCCAAGGCGGACGTGATCCAGGCCACCGGAGACGCCATCTGCATCTTCCGGGAGCTGCAGTGTTTGACACCGCGTGGGCGTTACGACATCCGCATCTACCCCACCTTCCTGCACCTGCACGGCAAGACCTTCGACTACAAGATCCCCTACACCACTGTGCTGCGCCTCTTCCTGCTCCCGCACAAGGACCAGCGGCAGATGTTCTTTGTGGTGAGGGGGACATGGGGCCAGCCCTCCCCCAGGGAAGGGTCACGTGTGATGGGTTCAGGGCATCTCAGGTCCTCACATGCTGTTTTATTTTCAGATCAGCCTGGACCCCCCGATAAAGCAGGGCCAGACCCGCTACCACTTCCTGATCCTGCTCTTCTCCAAGGACGAGGACATCTCGCTGACCCTCAACATGAGCGAGTGAGTTCCTCTGCCAGGCTGCGTCCCTGACCTGCTCCCTGGCTCAGGGGGCTGCGGGGAGCCAGGCGGGAGGCGACGACCCGCCCGGTTCTTGTTCTCACTGCTGCCCACTCTTCGGCTGCGCAGGGAGGAGGTGGAGAAGCGGTTCGAGGGGCGGCTCACCAAGAACATGTCGGGCTCCCTCTATGAGATGGTCAGCCGGGTGATGAAGGCGCTGGTGAATCGCAAGATCACCGTACCTGGCAACTTCCAGGGGTAAGGAGGCTGCGGCGGGTGGCAGAACGGTGGGTCCCTGCTGCAGGAAGGGACACGGGGATGGGAGAGGCAGAGCCGGGTTCCCCGGGGCAGGAGGAGCTGCCTGGTTCGGTAGCCGAGGCCCCGGGGCCGGTGTTGGCCCCCGCCGTGTCCGACGCTGCGTGTTCCTGCAGGCACTCGGGAGCCCAGTGCATCACTTGCTCCTACAAGGCCAGCTCGGGGCTGCTGTACCCGCTGGAGCGCGGCTTCATCTATGTGCACAAGCCACCCGTGCACATCCGCTTCGACGAGATCTCCTTCGTCAACTTCGCCCGTGGCACCACCACCACCCGCTCCTTCGACTTCGAGATCGAGACCAAGCAGGGCACGCAGTACACCTTCAGCAGCATCGAGAGGTGGGCGCGGGGCAGCGTGCTGCGGGGGGGCTCCCTGGTGACTGCCTGGCCCTGACTGTCCCCCTGTCCCCAGGGAGGAGTACGGGAAGCTCTTTGACTTCGTCAATGCCAAGAAGCTGAACATCAAGAACCGCGGCCTCAAGGAGGTACCTGCTGCGCGGGGGGTTCCCACTGGAACTGCTGCTCCACTGGCTCGGGGAGAGGGCTGGGGGCTGTCTGCTCTCCAGGATTTTGCTGCTTTTCCCTTTTTTTTCACCTCTCTTTTCTCTCCTTGCCCTTGTAGAGAAAAAAGGTCCGTGCGATATCCCTTCCTCTTTCTCCTCTTCCTCCTCCTGGTGCAGGTTTCCTCTGCATGGCCGTGGTGGCCCCTGACTAACCCCAGTAACCTCGGCATGGTGTGCGAGAGGGGCCTCCCCTAACTGGGTTAACTGCTCTGCCCCGCTCTCTGGAGCCCTGACGGGAACAAGGAGGGGACATGGTGGCCATTCCATCCCCCTGCCCTGCACGTGTGTCGTGGCCGTGCCCCCAGCAGCGTGCCAGGGTGGCAGAGTCGGGGGGTGCGCAGACGGGGGGCGCAGGGAGCAGCTCTGACGCCGGCTCTCCCGCAGGGCATGAAGCAGAGCTATGACGAGTACGCCGACTCGGACGAGGACCAGCACGACGCCTACCTGGAGAGGATGAAGGAGGAGGGCAAGATCCGGGAGGAAAACGCCAACGACAGCAGCGACGGCTCCGGGGAGGAGACGGGTGAGGGCTGCAGCCCGGGGGCTGTTTTGGGCTGTTTTTTGGACTTCCCGTCTCCCCTCATCTGGCCGTGAGCTGACCCCACGTTCTCTCCTGCCAGACGAGTCCTTCAACCCCGGAGAGGAAGATGATGACGTGGCTGAAGAGTGAGTGGGGCTGGGCCGGGTCTGTCTGGGGGGCTTTTGGGAGGTGCAGTTCAGGGTGTTGCATGGGGCTGGGTGAGCTGGGGAACACGCCAGGCACAGCCAGGATTGCTTTGTAACCCCTGGACTCAGGGATCTGGAGAAACGGGTGCAGTTCTGGGCTGGATCTATAATAATGATATTACACATCTCAAGTGCTGAGATGAGCACTTGGGACCAGACGGCTCCAGGATGGGGCCGTGCCTGCTGGGCAGGAGTGGGGAGCAGCTGGAAGGTGGGGACGCAGCTCTGTGAACTCTGCAGCCAGGAGCGGGCAGGGGGAACCACGGTGCCTGCACCAGCCCGAAGGGCCATGTTCTGTGCTGGTGCAGCCGCATTGGGCCTGGCAGCGGGAGCTGGGTCTCGGTGCAGCTGAGCCGCGTGGTGCTGTGAGTGCCTAAAACTTACAGGAAGTCAGCAAACGATGAGCTGTGTTCGTGGAAGGCAAATCCCCCGAGAGCTGTTAAGCACAAACACAACATCTCCGGCTCAGGAAGTCTTGGGGCTGTGGGCTGGGGGGCTGGGAGAGTTCGGGGCAGGTTGTGCTGCTGCTCAGCACTGCTGTGTCTCCCCCACATCCTGCTTTGCTTGGGGTGGGGGTCTCGAGCTGTTGCTGAAGCCCAGTACCTCTGCACAGGTTCGACAGCAACGCCTCAGCCAGCTCCTCCAGCGGTGACGGGGACAGCGACCGGGACGAGAAGAAGCCAGCCAAGAAGGCCAAGCTCGTCAAAGACCGCAAGCCCCGCAAGAAGCAGCCGGAGGTGAGAGGCTACTGGGGCTGTGGGAGCAGGACCCACTCCTGGTGCTGGGCCGCTGCTCCTGGTGGCAGTGACACCGGGAGGCGCAGGTCACAGCCCCGCGGCTCCAGCCACGTCCCCTCGGGTGCCACCACCTTGCTGTGCGCTGCCTGACCAGGGCAGGTGTCCTGACCCCGCTGCCGCCAGAGGCTGAGTCACGGTGGGGTCTGTCCAAAGGGCGCGTTGTCCCCGTGCAGAGCCAGTCCCTTCGGTGCTGGGGGACTTGTCCGCAACAACCTGCCCGTTCAGCTCTTGGAGTGGCTGGATCATGGGTGGGGGACATGCTGAGCCCCAGCTCTGGGGTCTGCAGCCAGCACTGCCCTTCGGCTCCCACCCTGTTCTCTCCACTCCAGAGCAAGAAGGGGAAGGACCCCAACGCGCCCAAGCGGCCCATGTCCGCGTACATGCTGTGGCTCAACGCCAGCCGCGAGAGGATCAAGTCGGACCACCCTGGCATTAGCATCACCGACCTGTCCAAGAAGGCGGGGGAGCTCTGGAAAGCCATGTCCAAGGAGAAGAAGGAGGTGAAGGAGGGGGTGGCAGGGTCCCTGTGCTGTGGAGGCAGCAGAGCCTGGTCTGGGGGGGCTGGACTGGGCTGCGGGGGTGGATGGGGAGGCAGGAAGGTCCCGCTCACCCTGCTCTGGCTGCAGGAGTGGGACCGCAAGGCGGAGGATGCCCGGCGAGACTACGAGAAGGCCATGAAGGAGTACAGCACGGGCAGCAGGGCGGAGAGCTCCAGGTGAGTGCGCTGGGCAGAGGTGGGGCAGGGGCTGGCCGAAAATCAGGGGAGTTCCCCAGCCACGGTGATGCCTGGGCCTCTGCGGCAGGCGGGTGAAGAGTGTCCTGGCTCTGCGGGGCCAGCCCCAGGGTGACGTGTCTCCTCTCCCTTCAATCCAACCCATACAGGGAGAGGTTGAAAAAGAAGAAGAAGAAGCAGGAGAAGCAGCCGAAGGGGAAGGCAGAGAGGAAAGGGGCCGCCAAGTCCTCGTCCTCCAGCAAGTCCCCGGCCAAGAGCACCAACGAGAGCTTCAAGAGCAAGGAGTTCGTGTCCAGCGACGAGAGCTCCTCTGCAGAGAGCAAGAAAGAGGTGGGGCCTGGGGGTCCTGGCCCATCCCGGGGGGCTCTGCCACACGACCTCCCCCTGTTGTCCCTGTACGGTCGGTCTGGTACCTCTGGGTGTAGGTGGCCGGTCTGTGTCCTACACGTGTCACCACTGTCACCCCCTCCCTGCTGTGGGGCGTGAGGGAATGGGAGCTCATCCCCTGTCCCTGTGACCTTGTCTCCTGCCGCCCTGACCTCGTTGCCTCCCGCAGGACTCGGAGGAGGAGGGGGCAGCCAGCGCGCCCCCCAGCTCGGAGGACTCGGCGTCCGGCTCGGATTAGCCTGTCCCCGTCCCAGGCTGGTTCCGGCCGGGGAAGGACCAGACGGTCCCCACCGGCCCCCGAGGTTCGGGGTGGGGTGGGGGCCCCCCCTGCCCGGCCCCCGGTGCCTGTGGGGGTGGGACCCCGGGGGGCCTCGCTCCCACCTCAGCCCTCTTTCGCATCAATTTATTTTTTTTAAATACTCGGGTTTCTTTCCTTTTTTCCTTCCTTGTTTGTTATTTTCTTTATTTTTGTATTTTGCGTCCGTTCACGTGGCAACTCGAATTGAATAAAAAACCCCCCCGAGGGTGTGAGTGGGTGTGGGGCCGGCTCCCCCTCCCTCCCTGCCCCGGCGGTGCCAGCGCCCCCCGTCCATTACCGGCCCCAGCTCCCCCCGTCCATTACCGGCTCCCCCGCCTCCATTACCGGCTCCCCCTCCCGCCGAGGCGCCGCCGGCTCCTAATGGCGGCCCCGGGTCGATGCTGATGCGATCGGGGTTTTCTCATCTCCCGGGGGGAGCGGGCGGCGGGAGGGGCCGCGTCCGGTCAGCGGCGCTTCCCGGCCGGGTGCGGGAGCGGCCCCGGGGGACGGGGCGAGGCCGCGGTGCCGCCCGGTTACCGGCACTGCCGGGGGCTGCGGGCTCTTGGGCGGTTCCCGGGGGCCGCAGCGGGGTGTGGGGTCCCGGGCTCTGCCGTGGGGTGGGTGGTGCCGTAGGGCGGGCAGGACCCCGTTGCCACGGCGGGTCCCCCCGTCCTGGCGGCGGTGCACCGCCAGCACCTCAAGAGACGTGCCGTGGTGGGAGTCTCTCTAGCTCCCTCTCTATGGTAAGCACAGTGGTGGCAGGGGCGGGGCACGGCGCCTCTCTAGCCCCTCCTCTCCGTGGTCCGCCCGGCCACGCGGCGCCGGGGCCGCCGCTCTCCCTGGTTGGTGGAGGGTGCGGCAGAGTGGGTGTGGCCGGCGGGGGGCGGGCGCGCGCTCATGAATATGCAGCAGCAGCAGCGGCGGCGGCAGCGGGTGAGCGGGGGTCGCTCCGGCGGGCCGGGCCTGCGGGGAACCGGGGGCTCCCCGGCGCCTTGTGTCCGTCGTGGCCCAAGATGGGGGGCCTCGCGGCTCTGGCCCCGGCGGGCACACTGGGCCCGTATCTCCCCGTTTCCCCAAAAGCGAGTGGGGGGCTGCGTTGCCACGGCGACGGGCCTGGGCCCGCTGGCTGCGGCCTACCCAGCTACTCGAGCGGGGGCTTCGTTGCCGCGGCAACGGGAGTAGGCCCCGCCGGAGGAGGACTTGGGGCGGGGGGTGGACGGGATGGACCCGCATCCCGGGGCCTCGTCACCGCCCCGGGGCTGCCAAGGGGTTGGGAAACGGGCCCGATGGCTTCCAGATGTGGGCCGGGGCGGCCGTGACGCCGGTTCCCCGTGGGAGGAGGAGGGGGCTCCAGGGGTGGGTGGACCCCGGCGGGGCAGGAGGGAGCGGGGCGGGGAGAGGAGGAGAGGGCAGGGCCGGGAGGAGGCACCGAGCGGGTTTTTCCTGTCCCCGCAGCCCCGGTGAGTCACGGGAGCGGCGGCAGCGTGAGACCCGCGGGGACGGAACCCCCTCCCCGCCCGCTCTGCGCCCCCACCCGTGTCCCCGGCCCATCCGGACATGCGGTTGCCGTGGGGAAGGTGAGTGGGGCAGCCTGGGGTCCATGCAGGGGTGTGTAGGGGGTCCGGCCCTTCTGCGGCTCCTGGGGCTGCACCCTCGCGGGGCTCCGGGTGGTACCGGAGGCTGGCACGGGTGAACGGGGGCTGGGGTGGGTACTGGGGCAAACTGGGCACCAGCCTGGGGTTTGTGGGGTTGGCTCAGGTCGGTGGGGCTGACGTGTGTGTGTGTTGGGGTGTGGGGACAGGCCAGCGCAGGGCTGGGACGGGGAAATGGGGAACCGCACAGGGTTTGGGAGTTCGCAGCGTGCGGGAGCCCACTCGGGGGGTGCACATGGTGACCACATGTGTACAGGGGGGTTCGAGTGGGGGGGCTGAGGTGCTGTTTGAGGTCTATGTGCTGTGCCCCGTTGGCACATGCGAGCCAGGGCCGGTGTACAAAGGGTGGTGCTGGCGGTGCGATAGTGGTTTGGCACGCTGGCCGGCTGCTGGCACAGGTGGACACGCGGGTTTGGCACAGCGCTGGGGCTTGGTCTCACAGCGCAGTGTGGCTGCCTGCTGCCGAGTCCCATTGGGCCTGGGATAAAAGGACGCTCCCCAAAATACTTCTCCCTTCTTCCTCTCTCCCCAGGGGTTGACCCTGCGCCGCATCCACTGAGCCCCGTGTTTGCCATGGCCTCCCAGCCGCAGCCCCTGCACCCCACCTTGCCCTGCGCCTCCCCCACAGGGGCTGGGGGGGCTGGGATGGCAGTCTGGGCCCCCGAGAAAGGTCTGTGCCTGCAGTGGGGGAGGAATCAGGGGTGGGGGTGCTGGTGTGGTCTGTGCTGGGAAAGCCCCCCTGGGGATGCCAGGCCGGTGCCCAAGGTATGTCCTGGGCCCAGTGCACCCCGCTGGCCTTCCCCAGGGGGCCTGCTGGCGCTCACCAACGCGCATCTCTCCTCTCGTTGCGTCTCCTGCAGGCACCGCTCGCCCCAAGCCGCCGGTGCGGCCCAAGCCCCGAGTGCTGCCTAAGCCGACTGTGCCCGCCAAGCCCTCCCTGCCGCAGCCCCCACCGGGCCCGCGGCACCCGCGCCCGGAGCTGCCATCAGCCGAGAAGCTGAACCGCCTGGCGGGGCCACAGCCCTACAGCGCGGGCGGCGTGGGGGGGCCCCTCCGGCGCCCCTCCTTCACCATCAAGTCACCCGAGACCCCCAACGGGAAGGGGCTCCCGTCCCCTCCGGCTGCAGCCACTGAGGACTCGGGTTCAATCCCTGGTGAGGAAGTGCCGCCCGCCTCGCTGACCCCTCCTCGCAAAAGCCCGGCTCCTTTCAAGGTGACACCAGTGCCGGTGGCGACCAAACTGGAGCGATTCCCTGGCACCACAGTGGAGGAGATCCTGGCCAAGATGGACAGCAGGGAGGGCCCGGGCAGCCCGGACCGAGTCCGGCTCTCGCCCTTTTGCCCTGATCCCTCCCCTCGCTTTGGCTCCAAGACCTTCTCTGCCTTACGGAGACGCCCCAGCGGGGTGGCAGATGGAGCCCCCCCCGCCGAACCCCACCAGACACCCCAACCTGTGGTGGGCGAGCTGGGGAGGGAGCGTGACAGACACCTGGTAGCTGAGACGAGGTGAGGGGCCGGGACTGACGCCAGGGGGCCAAAGGCTGCGGGGATGGGGCCATTGCTCGTAGCTGTCCTGGGGACACGAGTAACGGCGCTGAGGCCAGGCCGCTGGCGTTCCTGCCGAGCCGGCAGCACCTGGAGCTGCTGCTGTGGGAAAGCCAGGGCAGCCGCAGCAGCGGCAGTTTGCTCAGACCACAGGAACGGGCTGTCCCGGCTGAGAAGCCACTCCACCAGCAGCCCCGGGGCTGGGAAACGAGCCAGTGGCTGTCCTGCTGCCCAGCCCGGTGCCCCGGGGCCAGGAACAACAGGGAGGGGGTCGCTCCCCTGGGAAATGCTCCTTTTTTCCCACTCTGGCTGTTCGTTCCTTCCGGCTGTGCTGAGGTAGGGGGAGCTGGGGACCCGCGGGACTCCTGGCTGCAGGACATGCTGGGTGAGAGCCAGCACTTGGCTGTGCTCTGGGAGCCGGGCACCTCCGGGACAGCAAGACTGGGGCTATTTTAAACCGGAGTGTGAGAAACTTATTCTCCAAAGGACTGAAGAAGACGGATTGCGGGTGATTTGCCGCCCTCCCCTCCGCAGCCAAACCCTCACAGGTGGTGTGGTGCCGGTTTGGGTACGGCACGTGGTGGCTGAGGGGCCTCTTGGGATTCCCCCAAACCCATCCTGTGAGCAGAGCGGGCAGTTTGGGGCCAGGAAGTGCCTGGGCAGGTGGTGGGAGAGCAGAGGTGCGTCAGGGGAATTGATCCTCTGTCCCTGTTTCTCTCCAGCAGCGGCTCCCCCCCCGCCGTCCTGAGCTGTGCCGGGGACCCCCACGGATGCCAGAGGCCGCCGTCCCCCCCTGACGTGAGTTCTCGCCTCGCCCTCCCGTGCCGCGGCGGCTCCGCTCCTGGGCTCTCTCCTTCGGGGCTCTCCTGTCTCCTCCGGGGCTCCCTCTCTGCGGGGTGCGTGTCTCTCCTTTCTCCTCAGGGTGCCGGGCGTGGGGCCAGGCTTTCAGGGGGGTATGTGCCCCCCCTGCCGAGGCGTGGGTAGGGAGCAGCCGTGAGTCACCGCTGGTGACCCGGCAGGTATGCGGCAGGGCAGGCCCTTCCGGGCTCCCCGCCAACCCCTGCCCGCTCCCGGTGCTCGGGGCGGTGACCGGGACGCTGGGCGGCACTGGGTCACCCTGGCAAGGGGACAGACCCCGAGGGCACTGGCAGGGGGTGCCCAGCCCGCGGTGGGTGGGAGTCTGGGCCGGCAGTGTTTGTACTCCCTCCTGCTGCAGTTCTGCCTCCCACCTGGCTCCGTGCTGCCGCAGGGTGGGCGCTCGGGGGGCAGCGGGGGCAGCAGCAGGGACCCAGGTCACACGGGAGCAGCCCTGCACTGTGGGGACATGGGGGCACTTCCTGCTTGGGTGTGGGGAGGGGGTGCTGGCAGGAGGGACCCTCGCTGGAGATCAGGGCTGCGATTTGGAAAGGCTGTGATTTGGGGGTGGGTGACTCCTGGGAAGTTCCTATTGAGTGATGTGACCCCCCGGCTCTTTCCACAGCTCTCCTCTCAGCAGCCAGGTGCCCTCGGAGCCCCCGGCTCCCCAAGACCCCCCGCCAGCTTGGCCCCGGGGGCCCCTTTCCAGCCCACCCAGTCCCCCGTGTCGGCTCCTGGCTCTCCTGATGCTCCCACTGAGCTCCCAGCCCCTGGCTCCCCGACACCAGCCCCCAGCTCCCCCAAATCCCTTGCTCGGCCTCCAGCCGAGGTACCGTCCACCCCCAGCCAGGCCCCGGGCGCTCCGTGCTCCACAGCTGAACCCCGGCCTGGTGCCTCCCGCTCCCCTGGCTCCCCCCACACTCCTGGAGAGGGATCCCCCAATACTGACAGCCCCCCCAGCACTCCCGAGCTGCCCCCCAGAGTCACCTGCTCCCCTGGCTCTCCCGAGGCTGCTGCTGAGTGCTGGCCCCCCCGCAGCCCAGCCCCTGAACCCCCTGTTAAAGTCTCTTGTCCCCCAGGCTCCCCAGAGGGACCTGATGACTCCTCAGTGTCCCCCCAGTCCCCCAAGGGTCCTGATTCCAGCCCCCCTCCCCCTTCCAGGGACTCAGGGCTCCGATGCTCCTTGGAGAGGGCTTTGCAGCCCCCGCCAGTGGGGCAGAGCCTGGGGGAGCTGGGGGGCTCGCTGAGTACCCTGCCCTGTCCTGGGGACCCCCCGCCGGAGCTGTCCCTGGGCGGCTGGAGCCTGTCCCAGTCCTTCGAGTGGACATTCCCCAGGCGGGGGGCACAGCGGCCAGCGTCACCCCCTTGCTCCCCCATCCGGGAGACCCCTGACTCGGGGCTGTCCATAGAGGGTGAGTTGGATGGGGGGGACCCAGCCCCCCGCCCCTCGTGCTCCCGGGGGGACGTCGGGTCCGAGGGGCCCGGCCCCGCCATGGACAGTGGCCGGGCAGCGGAGGGGGCTCCTTGCCCGGGGGGCCCTGTGGCCCAGCGGGAGGCTGAGGGCTCAGCGGAGGAGGAGGAAGGGGAGGCAGAGCAGGATGCCACCGTGCCCTGCTCCCCGCTCTGCGTGACGGAACCTGGCTGGGACGCCGCCAAGCCCGAGCCCTCTGCCCAGCCCAGCTGCCCCATCATGGCTGCTCCAATGGATCCAGACCCGACAGATCCAGCCCCACCAGTTCCGGACCCGATGGATCCAGCCCCCGCGGCCGAGTTGGCCTGGGCACCAGTGGGTGACTGCCCTGTGAGCCTGCAGGGCCCCGGCGGGCCGGGCCGGGCCGAAGGACCCTTGAAAGGTGCTGACTCCCATGCTGACCCAGGCTGGCTGACGGAGCTGTTGGCATCGCCCAGGGCCCACAGGACGGGGCTCAGCTCTCTGGACACCGAGGGGCTGGAGGTAAGGGGGCGCGGGGGGCCGGGCGGCTCTGCAGCAGCAGGGGTTGGCGCTGGGCCGCGGTGTGGGCAGTAGTGCAGGTGTTGGTGTGGCACTGTGTTCCTCGGCACGGCTGGGCCCCACCGAGTGTGTGTAGGGTGGTGGGATGGGTTGGGGGAAGGTGAGTGAATCTTGCGGGGTTGCAGGGAGGTGAGTGAATCATGCTGGGTTGGGGGGAGGTGAGCCGATTGTGCCGTGCCGGCAGGGAGAGCCGGGGTACGGCCACGTGTGCGGCCCGCTAGGGAGCCGTGACCGGCACGTCGGGGACAGCAGCCACTCTCTGGTGCTGCCGACCAGCCTGAAGCTGGAGGATGCGCTGGGCAGGGGGGCTCGGCAGGTGCGTGAGCCAGGAGTATGACCCCCTTTAATCCCCTCTCCCTCCAGGACCCACTCAGCTGGTCACCGAAGGACCCACGCAGTGACTTTGGTGCTGGCAGCCCTCACCACGGCACCTTCAACTGGAGCCATGAGGCTATGGCCAGGGAGAGAGACTGGCCTGGCGAGACCGAACGGGACCGGGACCCTGAGAGCAAACCAGACTGGGACAGCGCCCACAGCATTGGGGACAGGAACCGGCAGGACAGGCCCTTCGGCTCCACCAGCAGGGACTGGGGCAGCGCTTACCAAGGGACGGAGCTGACGGGGGAAACGAGCCTGGGCTGCAGCGACTGGCCCGAGTCCCACGGCACAGGGGAGAGCTGTCAGCAGAACCAGGACTTCAGTGCTGGCAAACCCCAGTGGGGCAGCGGGGAGGAGAGCGGCTCTGGGAGAGCCGACTGGAGCAGCGGCTGCGGCCTGGGACACGGCCTGGGACAGGGGCAGCAGCGGGACAGAGAGCCCAGCTCCCGGCAGCACAGCTGGACTGGCGTGTACGGCTCTGGGAACCCGGAGAGCCGGGATGGGGACGTCACATCTGCCTGGGCTGATGAGTACGGCACTGGCGACGTGGAGATGAAGGACAGGGATCTCACCCTGGGCTGGACCAGGAAATACAGCAGCAGGGATACTGAGACCAAGAATCAGGATTTGACACTGGGCTGGGCTGGCAGATCCAGCACTGGGGACACTGGGACCCCAGAGAAGGAGTTCAGCCCCAGCCGAGGAGCTTGGGACAGCGAGTACAGTGCCCAGGACATGGAGAGCCAGGACAGAGAGGTCAGCCCCAGCCGACTGGCATGGGATGATGAGTACCACATCAGGGACATGGAGATGCAGGATGAAGAGTTCAGCCCCAGCGGAGTGGCCTGGGCCGGCGAGGGCAGAAGCAGAGACGTGGAGAGCAGGGACAGTGGGTGCAAACCCTGCAGGCCCGCCTGGGATGGTGGATACAGCACCGGGGATGTGGGGAGCCAGGACAGAGAGTTCAGCCCCAGCCGACTGGCATGGGATGATGAGTACCACATCAGGGACATGGAGATGCAGGATGAAGAGTTCAGCCCCAGCGGAGTGGCCTGGGCCAGCGAGGGCAGAAGCAGAGACGTGGAGAGCAGGGACAGTGGGTGCAAACCCTGCAGACCCGCCTGGGATGGTGGATACAGCACCGGGGATGTGGGGAGCCAGGACAGAGAGTTCAGCCCCAGCCAAGCGGCCTGGGTCAGCGAGCGCGGCTCTGTGAACACCGCAAAGGAAGGAGAGTTTAGTCCTGAGCAGCTGAGCTGGGCTGGTGAGTGCAGCATTGGCCAAACCGAGCTGGTCGATGCCTGTGGCGTTGGGAAGGACGATGCATCTGGCTGCCGTGGCCCTGAAGCACCAGAGCCCGGCTGGGGCAGCACCAGTCGGCAGGAGTGCGGTGTCACCGGCAGCAAGGACTGGGCTGGAGAGCTTGGAGGGGCCGAGCGCCACAACCAGTTTGGTGTCATTGGCACAGAGCGGGTGCCAGAGCCCTGCAGTGCCGGAGCGCCATTGGATGGCTCCGTGTCCTGGGCCGGGGGGCTGGGGGAGCCCCTGGGAGCCTGGCATGGGGCTCTTGACTTCGGCAGCTCTGGCACTGGTGATGCCGGCGCAGTCGGACTGGGCCAGCCGGCCTGGGGCACGGGGCTGGGCAGCCTGGCTGTGCCAAATACCCTGCCTGCACCAGACACCCTGCCTGCGCCAAGCACCCTGCCTGCACCAGGCAGCGCAGGGCTGGAGGAGCCGGGCTGGAGCCAGGGGCTGCGCGACACCGAGGCCACGCGCCAGGAGTGGGCCAGCGCATTCGGTGCCCGCTGTGCCGCACGGAGCCGGGACTTGAGCGCCAGGGAGCAGAGCCTGGGAGGGAGCACCAGCTCCGTGGACGGGTAAGGAGGGTGGTGGCGGTGGCATTGTGGCCCTGGGATGGAACTGTCCCCCTTGGGTGTCCGCGGTGGGGGCTTGCAGTGCCGTGGCCTCGTGTCCTGCCAGGCCTCAGTCGCTGCTGGGGTGCTGCCCTGCCGGGGCTGCCCCTTCCCAGCCCCACACCTCCCTCCAGCTCGCGGCCCCGCGACTGGAACTGTTCGAGGGATGGGGTTTCAGCTTGTCCCGGCAGGACCAGCCATCTTGGGCTGATGCAGGAGGGGATGATGCCTCCAGGGCTTCTCGTGCCAGTCTTCCTCTGACATGGGGAGCTGTGTATGCAGTTTGGGGGTGCTGGTCTTCCCTTGGCCCCTCAAAAAGTGGCAGAATTGCTCCTGTGCCCTTATCGTTTCCCCAGGATGTGGGAACCCTAATTTCAGCCAGATTTACAGAGCTGGGGATTCCCAAAATCAGGGCAGGGGAAGGGCTGTGTTGGCTGGAGCTGGAGGAACTCTGGCTCTCGTCTTGTCTCCCCGAACAGGACCCCCTGTCTCTCGGCCCCCAGCCCACCAGTGGGTGACACTGTGGCTGTCCCCTGCCCTGAGGAGCGTCCCCGCAGCGAGCCACCCAGCCCCACCGAGGAGGAACAGGACATCCCCGCGCCAGCTGATCCCCTGCACAGCCCCTCAGCCTCGCTGGGGGCTGCTGGGGGAACCCTGCCCCACACCGAGAGCGAGAGCGAGGGTTCCCCCGCAGAGCACCTGGATGGGGGGAGCCCCCCGAGCGGGCAGGAGGAGCAGTTCTGCCCCGAGGGACCCCTGGACTGCGCCGGGCAGGACTTCTCTTTCCTGGAGGTGAGGGGGGGGCGGTGTCCAGCCCCCCCGTGCGGCCCCGGGGCATCTGGCTGTCTGAGACTCATCTGGGGACCCAGTTGTGTCCCACTTTGGGGTGGGGGGGGGGGTGTCACGCTGGCCCTCCCCGGAGGGGCAGCCTGTGGGTTCAGGGACCCCAGTACTGCTGTGGGGTCTGTGGGTGCGCTGGCTGGGGGGTCCTGGGGCTCCCAGTGCTGGCTGTGACGGTCCCTGTCCCGCAGGACACGGCGGTGCTGGACAGCAGCGTGTACCGCAGCAAGGCCAGCCTGGGCCGCAAGCGCCCGCACCGCGCGCCTGCCCTGCGCCCCGCCGCCGCCGCCGAGGGAGACAGCTGGATCTTCCGCGACTGCACCGGTGAGAGCCGGGGCTGACAGCAGCACAGGGGCTGTGGGGGGCTGTCTGTCCTCGGCAGGGGGGTCTGACGGTGACTCTGTCCCCGGGTCCTCCTGCAGAGCCCCGTCCAGCGCGGCCGGACGCGTCCTCCGACGAGGAGGCGGCGGAAGAACCCCGGAGCCGGCGGGTGCGCGCGTCCCCGCTGGGCAGGGGGGTGAAGGTGCCGCTGTTCCCCAGCCTCAGCGCCTCCGCGCTCAAGGTGGGACCCCCAGTGCTGGGGTGGCACCTCCCAGCCGGGCTGGGGGGGGGTTTAATCAGGGGAGTGGAAACTGAGGCAGGGGAGGGGACGTGGCCCCGTGTGCCGTCCTGACCGTGCTCCCTGTGCCCAGGCCAAGCTGAGGGGCCGGAATCGCTCGGCCGAGGAGGGGGCTGTGCCGGGGGACGGCAAGGCCGCCCCGCCCAGGGACCCCCACGTCCAGCGCTCCAAGTCCTGCAAGATCCCCGGCCTGAGCGGGAAGCCCCTGGCGCTGCCCCCCAAGCCAGACAAGTCCTCAGGGTGAGTGGGGGGTGTGCGACCCCCGGGGACCTTGGGGAGGGGGCTGGGGGGCTCTCACTGTCCTGTGCCCCATGGAACCAGCGCTGAGGAGGGGTTCCAGAGGTGGGGGGATCTGGGGTGCTTCGGAGGTGCAGAGGGACATTGAGGGTGGGGGGGGCTCTGGGCTGGTCCCCCTGGTGTCGGCAGGCGCTGGGCTGGGCCCTCTCGGCTGGAGCTGGGCGTGGGGGGAGGCTTTCCTGGGCCCGGCTTTCCCAGGCCCTGTTGCCTGGAGAGCAGGGCTGCTCCACCCTAAACAGACCTTGGGACTGAGCCCTTAAAGCTCCAGCGGCAGCTGCCTGTCCCTGCCCTCCCTGCCCTTCTGCCCTTGTGGCTGGGACCCTTTGGCCGTGCCCCAGGGTTCCGCTGCGTCCCGGGGCCTTCTGGGGGCTGACATGGTGCCGACCCCTCCCAGGTCCGACGCCTCCCCGCCCCACTGGCTGCAGGCGCTGAAGCTGAAGAAGAAGAAACCTTGAGCGGCGTGAGTGGGGACAGACCTGGGGGGACGTGGGGCTGGACCTGGGGGGACACGGGGCTGGACCCCTCACCCGCTCCGCCGCGTCTCTTGCAGGCTCGCTCTCCTGCCCGCGCGTCCCCAGGGCCGACTGCCGCTGCCGCCAGGACCGGGCCTGTCCCTGCCCGTGGCGGGAAACACACACACACATCTATGCACTTTGTACGATGCTCGCAGGGTCCCCCTCCCCCTGACGCTTCCTCCCCCTCCTCAGCCCATGGCCCCCCAGCGCTCCCCTGCCCCTCAGTCCCTGTGTCCCCAGGGGCTGGGCAGTGACCCCCGCCCTCCTTCCCCCCATCTTGTATCACATTCCAAGAGCAACAGGTCAGGATTTTGGTGCCACTTTGACAGGACAATAAAACTTGGTTGGTTGGTTGGTTTGTGGGGGCCCTGGCTCTTCCCTCAGCCTCCTGGCTGTCCCCTGGATGGGGTGTCCCCGTGGGGTGGGGACAGCCACCAGGAGGAGCTCTCTGCGCGGAGCCCTGCCTGCCGGGGCCAGTGTCACCCGGAGCAGCAGGGACAGGTCCCCGCTGTCCCCAGACCACGGGGCGCTGAGCCCCGCTCTCCTCCCAAAGCAGGGGGAGTGCCCTGAGCCCCCCAGGGATGACTGTGGCCGCGGCACAACCGCAGGCTGGGTGGTGAGCGGGGACACCCGTGTCCCCACAGCTGGGCTGGGGGAGATCTGGGGGGGACTCGTGGGGAGACACGGCCGAGGAGGAGGACGGGGGCGACTCCGGCCGCCCCCGGGAAGCCAGCAAATCCCAGCCTGTGGCACAGCCGAACGCTGCCCGGCCCATCGCGGTGGTACGGGTAAGGTGTCGGTTATCAGCGCCCCGCGGGTAGCGCCCCCTCCCACCGCCTGCGCGGCCTGCACCTGGGGCCACACCGGGACCCCGGGGGGCACTGGGGACCGTGCGGGAGCAGAGCTGTCCCTGCTGTGGGGACACGGGCTGACTGGGCACCCCTGGCCCCCCGGCAGTGCCGGTGGCTGTTTGGTGTCACCGCGGCAGGGCTGGCGGGGGTTACCTGTGCTCCGGCGCTGCCCACGGGAGACGGAAATAACCTCGAGCGTTATTAATAGTGATCCAACCGCTCCTGTTCGCAGCTCCTGCTGATGCCGAGGGGCTCATTAGCATTTCCTTTATTTCTCTGTTTTGTTCCATTTATTAGCTAATATGGTTAAGTAACGTCTTAGGCTGGGGCTGTGTGGGGGTCTGTCCCTTCTTTAAACAACTTCGCCTTTTAACTGAAATCAGCAGCCCTCGCATTTATGCGTCAATTTTTAGCAGCTTTTGATTTTGATTCTCCGACGCCCCGCTGGCCTCAGCACCGCAGCCTGGGGCGACGTGCGCCTTCCCGAGGGCGCTGTCCCCGGCCATTACAATATTTCGTTGTTCATTACCTCCAGCTGGGTTTGCTCTCCCAGGCCACGGCTGCGGGTCCCTTTGGGCGGCAGGTTTGGTGGCCACGGCGCCCCCCCCAGCTCTGCTACCCCTGACTCACAGTCCAGCCCCTCTCCCTTCATTTGTTTTAATCTTGGAGACCCCATCGAGCTCCCCCCATTTCGGCCACCGAATGACCCACCGCTCACAGCACTTTGCCGGCACAAGGGACCGGCTGCACCGACGGGGGTTCGCCGGGGGGTTTCTGTCTCGTGGCGGCTGCGTCCCCCCGTCATGGCTGGGTCAGGTCCAGGTCTGCCGTTCGGCCACCCGTTCCTCTCCCATTTACCTGTTCCGGCAGCCAAAGGCACCTCCGCTCCGCCTGGGCCCCCCCGCCCCGCGCTTCCCCCGTCCCGGGGCACTCGGGGCTTTTCAGGCTTTTTGCAAAGTCCTGCTTGGCTTCTCTGGTGCTTTTCCCCAAAGCTGTAACCACGAGGGCTCGGCCCTGCTGGGACAGCCCCGTCCGTGCCCTGCTGCGCTGAGGAGCTTCCCTCTTCCTGCTGCCTCCGAGTGTGTTATTTTTGGGGTGGGAGTGATTTTCCTTCTCTCCTGGCTCAGCTGAGGGCGTTGCAGCATCCAGCTCCCTCACGGACAGCGCAGCCTGCACGGGATGCTGCGAGGGCTCCAATTGCTGTCCGGTCCCTCAGCAGCCGATGCCTTAAAATGGTCTTTTTGTGAGCTGGGGGAAGCCTGGAGCTCCCGCTCCCCAGATTTTTGGTAAAAGCATAAAGGTCTCCCCAGCTTGTCACGCTCGAAACAGGGCCCCAGCAGTTCAGGACCCTCCCGGTGCCACAACTGTTTGTGAAATGCAGAAGCCTGGAAGCAAAATGTAAAATTCCAAGTGGAACATCCCAAGCGGCAAATGCAAAGTCCCAAATGTAAAATGCCAAATGCGGGTCCCCCCGCCAACACCCTGCTGCAGAACGCCCAACGCAACCTGCCAAGTGCGAAATGCAAAACCCGAAGTGTAACGCCCCGATGCGAATGCCGGAGGCAGCGCCCCCGAGGTGAGACCCCCAAACGCCGGCGTGACCGGCGGGGGGACCCGGCAGGGCTGCTCCCCGAGCCGCGGCACCGAGCGCGGTCCCCGGGCAGCGCCCTGCGCGGGGGGTTATCTCTGGGGCTGACACTTTGACACTTGGGTGAGAGCTCGGCAAACCCCCCAGGAAGGAGCCAGATGGAGGGCGAGGGGGGAGCTGTGAAATTTCCCACGGGGCCCTCCCGTCCACCCATCCCGCCCCGTCCAGGAGGAGGGCGGAGGAGGAGGAGGAAGGGGAGGTAACCGGTGGGATTCGTGGGGCTGGGCTCAGAGGGCCGGAGGAGCTCGGTGAGCCCGGGATGAGCTGAGCTGAGCCCAGCGCCATGGAGGAGGTGACGGACGCCTATGCCTATGGGGACAACGAGACGGAGTGCGAGTACGCGGAGTGGGGCCCGTCGCTGGCGCTGCTGCCCGCCCTCTACCTGCTGGTGTTCCTGCTGGGCACGGCGGGCAACGGGCTGGTCCTCTGGACCGTCTTCAGGGGCGGCCGGGACCGCCGCCGCTCGGCCGACACCTTCATCGCCAACCTGGCTGCCGCCGACCTCACCTTCGTGGCCACCCTGCCGCTGTGGGCCGCCTACGCCTGGCTGGGCTACCACTGGCCCTTCGGCACGGCCGCCTGCAAGGTCAGCAGCTACCTGGTCTTTGTCAACATGTACGCCAGCGTCTTCTGCCTGACGGGGCTGAGCTTTGACCGCTACCTGGCCATCGTGCGGCCGCTGGCCACCGCCAAGCTGCGCTCGCGGGTCAGCGGGCTGGTGGCCACGGTGGCCCTGTGGGCGCTGGCGGCTCTGCTGGCGCTGCCGGCCCTGGTGCTGCGGCGGGCGGCCGCGCTGGGGGGGGACACCAAGACCACCTGCTACATGGACTACGGGGGCCTGGCGGCGCCGGGGACGGAGGTCGCCTGGGAGGCGGGGCTGGGGCTCTCGTCCACCGCCCTGGGCTTCGTGGCCCCGTTCGCCGTCATGCTGACCTGCTACTTCTTCATCGCCCGCACCGTGGCCACCCACTTCCGCCGGGAGCGGCCCGAGGGGCCCCGCAAGCGCAAGCGGCTCCTGACCATCATCACGGTGCTGGTGGCCGCCTTCGGGGGCTGCTGGCTGCCCTTCCACCTGGTCAAGACCCTCTACGTCCTGATGGACCTGGACGTGCTGCCCTGGTCCTGCGGCCTCCACGCCTTCCTCAACAACCTGCACCCCTACTGCACGGCCGTCGCCTACGTCAACAGCTGCCTCAACCCCTTCCTCTACGCCTTCTTCGACCCGCGGTTCCGCCACGCCTGTGCCACCCTCCTGTGCTGCCGGGCCCCCGGCGCGGGCACCGAGCGCTCGGCCAGCTACTCCTCGGGGCACAGCCACCCCCCCGGCGGCAAGGGGGGGCCGCTCCCGGGGGGCAAGCTGGACCCCGCCACCCAGGAGACGCTGTTCCGCGCCTGACCCCCGCCCCGGGTGCCCCCCGAGCTGGTCTCCTTGGGGGACCCCGCCGCCTCCGCCGCACCCCAGAGCCTGGCTTGCTTTGGGACCACCCGCTCGCGAAGGGGAAACTGAGGCAGGGGCTGGGCAGACCCTGGGAGGAGCCCCTGGGGGGCTTGGGCAGAGGTGGCTTCCCCGGCACCCGCAGGGCTTTGTATTCCGTGACAAATAAAGGAATTTTGTTTAAAAAAGGAGTGTGCAGCTCTGTCTGGGGAGACGGGAAGGGTTGGGAGGTGCACTGGGCGGGGGGGGGATGGCTGGGTCAGGGCTGTGCGAGCAGGGTCGGGGGGTGTGTACGATGGGGTGTCCCTGTGTCCCCTCCTGGGCACCCCCCGACTCCCCCAGCCAGGGCAAACTCTCCGTGGTCTCTGCCCCACCATAGACTTGGGAAACACAAAAATTCCCATCCCAATGCATCCGAACATTGAAATGTGTCTGGATGTGGATGTTTTAACACCAAAAAAGCCCCCGCTGAGTGTCCCGCCTGCCCCAGCCCCCCGCAGCCCTGATTGCATCAGGCAGCCGCCCTGTCCCACCAAATCCCATTTTCGAGCTTTTCTCCTCCTTATCTGGGGCCAGAGCAGCCCTGGGTGACTCACCCTGCAGTGTGAAAACCGAATGCTGATGCTGTTAAACACCCAGACCCAAGTATGGGGACAAGGGACCGTTTGGGTTCGGACGGGGGGATTTTGGGTGCCGCAGGACAGCGGCCCACGCTGACCCGGGATTTTGATGGGCACCAAATGGTTCCTCTGCCGCTTTCCTCCCCGGCCCCCGCTGCTTCCTGAGGCTTCGCTCTAAATAAATCTTGCCCCTATTAGTTATTTACATCCTTCATTTACTGGTGATGAACTATCCTGTCTCCTTGGCCTTTGTTCCCGCTTGGAAAGGATGCGGGATCATTACTGGGTTCCTCGGGCTGCTTCCCGTCGGGGGGGCCGCTTCAGCCCCCGGTTGCCACCACCGAGGTTTGGGAGCCAGCCCGGCTGAGCCGTCCCTCCCCGGACGGTCCTTGTCCTTTGTCTTCACCACGTAAACCGAGGGGCTGGCCGGGGGGGCTGTGGTTTGGATAAACCACCCCTGGCAGAGGGGGCTCGTCACCCCAGCTGGGGCCTTTGGGGGTTCCCTGTGGTTCTGGTTTGGTGTAAGAGCCGGGGGGCTGGGGGGTGGAAAGGCTGCATCTGGGGCCACGGCCCAAAGGGAAATTTGAGGGAGAAACGTTCATATTCAAGGTGCCTTCCAGGCTCAGTTGCCCTGGAGAGACCCCGTGATACCGCTCATCTGCCGGTCTGTCTGTCAGTCCGCCTGTCCATCCATCAGTCCATGCCTCCCTCTATCCACCGATCCTTCCACCCCTCCACCCTTTATCCCCTTTGTCTCTCCCTCTACCCCAAACACCCCGGCGCTAACGGGGGTGGCGGGGGCCCCGTTTTTCAGGGGGGAGCCGGTGAGGAGAATTTCCTCCCGGTGGGTGTCCGGGCACGGAAATGGCTGCAGGGCTCCCTGCCAGCGGAGACGGAGCCGCCGACTTTCTATCCGCCTCTTGGAGATTTCCCTTTCCCTTGCAGGAGGGAAGTGTTCGGCTGAGGAGTCTCTGGGGGGACACGCAGGGACGCCAGGGCCGGGGGGCAGCGGGGGCAGCGGGGCCCGGACCACCCGCCGGAAGGAGATAAGGAAGGTGTTGCCTTCCTGCAGCAGCGCAGATGAGGAGCGAAGATAGAGGGGGGACAGCTGGGGACCGGGCGGGGGGATGGGGACCCTGCCGAGACCCGGAGCGTCCTCGGAAAACCCTGGGAGGGCCGGGGAGCCGGGGGGGAGCTGGGGGTGTGCCGGGCAGTTTGGGGACCCTCAATCCCGAGAGAGTGACGCTGCAGCCCGCTGCGGGTTTGAGCCCGGCTGGGGTCTGCGGGGCACAGCCAGATGGCCCCGAACCGTGTGCCATGCGGACGAGGTGCTGGAAAAAAAGGGGGTTACTCTGCGCAGAGACCTTCGGTTGCAGCTAACGGTGTCCGTGGGCTCTGACGGGGAGACACGGGGACGGGGACAGGGACAGGAGCCAGCTCCCCCAGCCCCGAGTTCCTTTTTCAAGTTGCCAAAGGGCCAAGCAGGAGGTTCAAACCCCCCCACCCTGCCCCGGGGGTGCCGAAATAATTCGGTGTTTGTGCTAAGCCAGGTGATGTCCCCAGGTGTCCCCTTTGAAGTGACCTCGTGGTTTACACCTGGCTCTGCGCTGCCTTCACACATCCCACCCCAAAGCGAACCGGGGGACCGGCACCCCTGCACCGTGCTGGGGAGGGGGACAGAGCGGGACCCGCACCCCCGCGCTGTGCTGGACGGGGTCTGGCTCAGGTTTGTGCCGGGATAACGCGGCGGTGCCGAAGCCGCGGTGCCAAAGCTGCGCAGAGGAGCTTTGGAGAGACGTGGTGGCTCAGAAATAGCTGAGAACGTAACCGTGGGGTGAGAGAGAAGGCGATTGGGGGGGCATTTTGGGCGCTCCCTGTTCCAGTGTGTCCCCCACCACACCGAGCCCTGGACACTCATCCAAAATTCGGTCCCCGACACCCCGTGGGGCTGACTCTCCCTCTCCGGGAGAGGAGAAGGCTCCGGGCGGTTGGATGGCTGGAGGGACCAGGGGGTGGACGTTGGGACGGTGAAGTGACACAGCCCAGCTGCACCGACCCCGCGGCTCCGGAGAGCCGGGATGGTCCCCACATCCCCCTGCCCCACGGCCGGGGCCGGGAGGGGGTCCCGGGGAGCGAGGTCACACGGAGGTGACCTGGCTGCCGGCAGCTGGGACTGGAGATGCTGCTGGAGGAATAACAGGAAGAGCCGGGAGGAAAAACACGGCTGATGCCTTCGGCGGGTGTGGGGCAGCGCGGGGCCCCCGCCGCACACGCGTGTCCCTGCTGGACACGTGTCCCCGCCGCACACGCGTGTCCCTGGCCCTGAGCCGGGCTGTGCTGATGCTCTTTGTTGTTGAGGTTCAGCTCTGAGAAAGCGCTCACTGTTTTACTAAAGTCCATGGTTATAAAATGTGCTCTGTACAAATTCGGCTTTTCCCCAACCACCCATGCTGGGTGCAGTGAGGAGAGGAGAGGAGAGGAGAGGAGAGGAGAGGAGAGGAGAGGAGAGGAGAGGAGAGGAGAGGAGAGGAGAGAAGAGAAGAGAAGAGAAGAGAAGAGAAGAGAAGAGAAGAGAAGAGA
>VWYH01006445.1:178271-221634 GCA_013399365.1 Pampusana beccarii
GAAAGGGGGATAAAGAGTTAGAAAAACAATAAAAGAAAACCAGAAAAAGCAAAAAAGAAAACGAGGCGAAAGGGCGAGGGTGAGGCAAAGCGCTGCCAGAGCAGAGCAGGACGGAGGCGGCCGTGCGGCAGGGACACCCTGGCGGGGCCCGGCCCCCCGTGTCCCGCACCGTGTCGTGTCCCCCTGCGCAGCGCCCAGCGCCCCAGCGGGCAGAGCGCAGCGCCAGGCCCGTTCTGCCTCCAAACACAGCACGGGCCGGGCGGGGAGGCCGGCTGGCTCTTCCCATGGCGCCCAGAGCCAGCGGCTGCCAGCGCAGGGACGCGGTGTGTCCTGTGCCCCCCGAACGTGTCGGGGAGGGCGCCTCAGACTCACCAAAAAGGAAAAAAGAAAAGACAATGATGGAAAAAGAGGCCACGTGCCCCTTCCCGGGCGCAGCGGCGGGGGCTGCTGCCCTCCTGTGGGCGCGGGGCTCGGGGCGCAGCCTCCGTGCGGGGACAAGTTCAGCTTTTTGTGGTTTTAAACTGCACCCACACCTACACTCCACCTCCACACGGGGGGATGCGGTGAGGAAATGAAATAACTGACAGGCAGAGCCTTCCCGGGGGGCGCGAGCGCCCCAGCCCGCTCCGCCGCCCCTCGCCACGGGCCGCACGACCGGCCGCGAAGCCGCTATAAAACACACGCGGGGGACGGCGGCTGGACAGACGGGTCGTCGGCTTTTGTTTTTCCTTTTTTTTTTTCTTTTTCTCTGTTTTTTTTGGTGTTCTTTCGCCTCCCAGCCTTCCCACGCCAGCAAGCAGGGATGTCCCGCAGCCGCTCAGAGCCCGCTTTGGTCTCAAACCTGCGCGAGGCTTTGGAAGGGACAGGCGGGGACCGAGACGTGGCCGGGAGGTGTCGGCAGCTCGGCCACCGCCAGGCACGGCGGCCCAGGTGCTGTCCCGGTGCGGCCCGGTGTCACCAGCAAGGCGCGGGTGTCCCCGGGTCCCTCTCATGGGGGCGTTGGTGCTGAGCTGGGTGTCGGCACCAGGTCCTGGGCCTGGCCCCCCCAACTTTTTGGGGAGGCTGGAGAGCGTGGGCAGGATTCGGGGGCCTCCAGCGGTGCTGCTTTTGGGCTGAACGTGAGGATTTCCACGGTTTTCCCCAGGGAGGGTGGCGGGCGCCCCCCAAGGCACACGCTGCTTTTGGGGGTCTCTCTGGCGAGCAGGGGGTTGCTCCGCAGCTGCAGCCCCTGTGGGACCCCCACAGAACCCTGTGCCGCTGCCTCCACCGGCTCTGGGTAGCGGGAATGGGGGGGGTCCGAGCTCACGGTGCTGGGGGGGGGCAACCCTGGAGGGTGCTCACTGGGACAAAAACTCCTTGTTTTGGGGCAAAAGGAAGAGAATCCATCCCCCAGCCTCCCCTGCCACAGCCGGGCCGGCGTCTCGAGCGCCACGCCGGCGTCTCGAGCGCCACCCCGGCACGGGGCGCAGCGGGAGGGGACGAGGACAAGGCACAGTCAGGCGTCCCAGCTGGGGTGTCCGGGTCGGGGGGACGTCGGCGGTGGCGGCGGTACCTAAACGTCCTCGTCCTCGCTGGCCTTGCTCCAGCGGTGGCAGCAGTTGGCGGTGATGCCCAGCAGGAAGTTGGTGGCCACCGAGGCGATGGAGACGACGAAGCCGACGAAGGCGATGAAGAGATAGTCGTCCAGCGTCAGGGTGAGGTGGCAGGCCTGGAAGCTCTCCTCCGTCAGGGACAGCAGGGGGGCTCCCGCCACCTCGGGGGGGGCCCGGCACTCGGCCAGCTGCGAATCTGACGGGAGGGGGGTGTCAGGGCCCCGAGGGGCGCAGGGCGGGGGGCTCGGGGACAGGCGGCACCCACCTGAGGCGCAGCGCTGGATGCGTCCCCGCAGCCACTTGAGGAAGGGCTCCATGGCGCAGCCGCACACCCAGGGGTTGCCCCCCAGGCGCAGCCCCACCAGCCCCGGCAGCCCCTCCAGCGCGTCCAGGCTGAGGGCCGACAGCCCCCCGTAGCTGAGGTCCAGCTCGCGCAGCTGCGCCAGCCCGCGGAACGCCTGGGGGTGCACCCGCCGCAGCCCGGGGTTGTGGCTGAGGTCCAGGCGCTGCAGCGCCCGCGCCTCGCGGAACATGTCGGCGGGCACCAGGCTGAAGTTGTTGTAGCTCAGGTCCAGGTGCGCCAGGCGGGGCGCGCCCAGGAACAGCCCGGCCGGCAGCGCCGCCAGCGAGTTGTTGCGCAGGTCCAGGGCGCGCAGCTGCCCGTAGCACGCCAGGTAGCCGGGCGGGATGCTGGCGATGCGGTTGTGGGCCAGGCTGAGGTTGCCGGTGTCCAGCGGCAGCTCGGGGGGCACGGAGAAGAGCCGCTGCCCGCTGCAGTCCACCGCCTGCCCGCGGCACGAGCACAGCACCGGGCAGGCCGCCCCGCCGCCCGCCGCCACCGCCGCCGCCGCCNGCGCTCCGGGCTGTCACCGCGGTGCTCCCGGCGTCTCGGCGGCATTCGGGGCCGCGCTACGTCCCCCCGGGGCACGGCGCTCTGCGAGCCCCGGGGCTGCGGCGTCGGGCCGTTCTCAGCTGCCTGCGAGGAAGAGGAGCGGGAGAGCCACGCTAGCCACGCTAGCCAGCCGGCCTGCGGGGGGGGGCATGGCTCGTGCAGCCCGCGGTGGCCGTGCGAGGCACCCGCACCCCCGTGCCCCCCAAGCCGGGACCGCCCCCACCCCCCGGGATTTCAGCCGAAAAAGAGCCCCCAGCCCCGCCGACCTTGGCCAGCGCAGCCCGGCCGGCGGTGGCCAGAGCCGGGGGTGCCGCTCCCCACCCCCCGTGCGGGGACNCTCCCCCCGCCGCCCCCTCCCCGGCGGGGCCGCTCCCGGACTCACGGCGGGACGGGGGGGTCGGGTCGCCCGGGACCCCCGCGCTGGGCGAGCGGCCGCGGTGCTGCCGAGCCCGGCGATGGAGCGGGTCTTTCCCCACCTCCTTCCTCCCCTCCTCCTCCTCGGCCTCCCTTGTCTCTCTCTTTCTCTGTCTCTTTTTTTTTTTTCCTCTCTTTTTTTTCCTTGAGGGCCAGATACTGACGTGTCGGTGTCTCTTAGCAACTGCCTCCACATCTCTGAGCAACAGGAGAGCGGGATGCGGTGGAGATGGCGGCGGCGGAGATGCCCCCGCCCGGGGACACCTCGGCCAGGGTGGGGGAACCCGCACCCAGGTGGCCGAGGTACCGGGGGGCTGGAGCGGGACGAGGGGCGTCCCCCGCGCCGGCCCCCAGCCCTCCCGGGAGCACCTCCCGCGGGACGGGGTGAATCAGGCTTTCCCGGCCCCTGAAAACAGACACAAATTACGTATCGGCAGAGGGGAAAAATGCAGCAGCCCGGCACAAAGCGGGGGTGACGTTCCCGGCTGTTGTCACCCCAGCGCAGCCCGGCTGCAGGGACCCGCAGCCCGGGGCAGCAGCAGCGGTGGCAGCGGCGGTGGCAGCGGGGACGGCCACGGTGCCACCGTAAAGCCCGCCTGACCGGCACAGGGCCCTGCGGCCTGACGTAGCCAAGACGTGCGTTGTTTTTCTTTTCCCTGCTCGCAGACCTGGAAAATGCCTCAGGTTGACACTGATTGTTTTGCTCCATGCAAGCTGAAAAATTATCTTTCCCTTCTCCTTTTGGATGAGGAGAGGATGAAGTGGGTTTAGTGAGCTGCCCTCCTCCCCACAGCAGGCTTTTTACCATTAAAATGGCCTTTTTGGATCAGAAGGATGCCCATGTTTTGCTCTGGAACAGCTACGGAATCTTTGGGAAGGAGGCACTTAGAAAACCCAGCTGCCCACACTGGGGGTGGGGGGGTTTCCTTGGTTTTTTCTCCTGCTGTTTTCATGGAGTTGCTCCTTTTCCCAGCTGAAACGCCGGTCTCCCGGCAGCCCGGGGCTGTTTGCTCCCCCGTCCCGGCGGATGCTGCTGCTCCTCTCCCGGGCGGGCACTAATTGGCGCTGCTGATGCTGGGGATTAATTGTGCTGCTCCCCTGGGCTCCGGGAGCCGAGCTCACCCGCCGTGCGGAGCCAGCTGCACTCAGACAGACACGTAATTACAGATAAGCCCCGGGCCTGGCTGCGGATCTTTCCCAGCAGCTATCAGCGGGTTGTGTTCCAGCCCTCCCAGCCTTTCGGGCTACATTGACAGCAAATAAATTTGCAATTTCCCCGACCAGGGGTTGTTTGCAACAGCCCTGTGGGCCAAGCTGCACAGCAGGGATGGGTTGTGGCCCCCTCGCCAGCCTCCTGGTCACAGCCACAGGGACACGGATGTGCAGCGGGAGCTGCCACCCGCTCTGCAGGGACCCCCAGGCCCCCCCTGCCCCATCGAACAGCATTGCGGGGACACAGGCATGGGCGGGAGGGGCCTGCTTTTGGAGGATTGCTCTGACCTTCCTTCCAGACGCACTTTTCATTTTTTTCCCCCCTCCCCTTTTCGGGGAGGTGTTTGCTGTGAGGCAGCCCCCCCTGCAGCCCCCACCGGGCTCCCCCAGCTCCATAAACCTGCCTTGGACTCAGGCCTTTATCTGTTCCAGAGCAGCACCCGATAGCTCCTTTGTTTAACCTGTGTGCTTTTGGAGAGCAGGAGGAGAGGAGAGCAAACATCTGCTCTTCGGAGGGATGGTCAGAGCTGCTGCTCAGAACCCGGCGCTCCCCGGCACGGCTGCGTGTGCAGCCTGGGGTGGCGGCAGGACACGCGGTTCCCATTGACCGCAGGACACGCGGTTCCCGTTCACCGCAGGACACAGCCTGCGTTCCCCACACCATCCCGACCCCCAGCGTGGCCCCTTGCACCCCTGGCCAGGCAAATCGGTAACACCTGGGGAAGTGTTTGTTGAAAACACCTCCACCTGTAGATGGTTTTGTCTAATTGTGTCTACTCTGATCCTAAGTGCAGAGCAGCTGCTAAGACTTGAGATAACTGTGAAGTTTTGCTTAGGCCTTGAGAACAAGCTGACCAAAGAAACACACAAGATGCTGCAAGGATGAGAAGCTCAAAACTCTGGTCACATTTTGAGCTGATTTATAAGAGTTTTATAACTGCTTGGAGGACATCCTGGACACTTGCAAAGACTGGTCAGCAGAGTGATGTCCTGAGATGACTTAACACCAGAGATGGACAAGGGGAGTGAGGGGCTTCTGTCCCCACACCACCAGCAGGGACCACAGACACACAGGAAACCAGTTCACTGCTCTCCCCTCCCAAGCCACAACTGCCAGATAAATCTGCCTCCCGCCCAAGCCAGGCTGTGAGCTAAAACCTCCTAAAAAACAGGACCAAGAACTGAGCCTGGGCTTCGTTCTTCTGTTAGGAAAGGAAAGAACAGCAACATTTAGACTTTGCTTCAACTGTCCAGACTTTTCTAACTGCAGGAAAAGGATTCTGCTCAGAGTAACAAGAGGTGACAAGAATTCTTGAAGGGAAAGTACCTGCAGATAGCAGCACTATTAAACACACAACTGTTGTACAGAATGGGTTATGAAAACATCCCTCAGGTTAATTACAAAACTTCATCAGACAGACAGTGAACATGCAATGGAGCAATATCGTCCCTTCAGCTATGGGCATTGCTGCCTGCAGAAACCACAGCTGGCCTCACATCAGCCGTTGACAAGCATCATCCCACCACGGTGGGGGAAAGGAGAGAGACAAACACTGAGAGGTAGCTTTATTTAAATATTTTAATTTTTAAATAAAAGCTTAAAATTGCAAATCTGGTGATGCTAAGAAAAACCTGATACACCATATTGTATAAAACATTTCTTTACGTTCTCACTTTTTGAAGTTGCAACATGGGCAACGGGTGCACTTGGGCACAGGTGGGGAATGCCAAACCGCCGAGCTCGTGCGCTTGAAGTACCGAGGCTTCCTCTTGCCAAAAATGTTCTCCAGCTTCGGGCTCGTAATGAGCCCAAAGAGTCGCTGGAGATCCCCGGGGTGATGGTATTGGTGCGAAACTGCTTGTTGAAGCTGAGCCCCTAAGGAAACAGCCGCAGCAGAGAAGCAGATGCACCATAAGTAAGTTTTTGGTGCTTAAGGTGCCCTTCTCCGAGAGCCTGCACGAGAGCTACTCCTCACCTGCTCCTCAGCTGCTCCTCCCCCGCCCAAGACGCTGTCACCCACACAGCGAGTGACAAACTGCCCACCCCACAGCTTGGAGCCCCATACCCAGCTCCAGCTGCCGGCAGCGCTTGTGCAAGTTCTCCGCACACCAGCCGCGTCCCGACTCCCCCGTCGCGGTCTCCCTCGGGACGCGCTGCCGCGGCGCCAGCCAGCGCCCACCGCTCCAAACGCGCCAGGGCCCGGGTTTAACCTGGGCACAGCAGCACTGGCAGGAAAGCGGCTCTGGTCACCAGCAGCTGCCAGCACCGCTGCAGCCTCAGGCTGCTGGGCTGAGCCTCGGCAAGCTGAGCCTGCACCAAGGGCGTCTGGAAAGCTCCAGCTTCCCGGGGAAGCCGGACCAACTTGGCACCTACCAACAGCCCAGGCAGGGACAGGCTTCCGAGGTTCATTCTCGTCATCGGTGGAGTCGTCGCTTCTCAGATCCATCCCGTAGTTGTTTTTGTTGGCTGTCGGGGCTCTGGATCCCTGCACAGCCTTGGGGGGCTGCAGGTGGGACATGGAGCTGGATTTCTGCAACACAGCGCTGATCAGATAGGACAGAGCGGGCAGAAATCCACACACACAACCCATCTCTGGTCTCAGTGACCCAATAACTCCTTTAAACCTTTTTCCCCTCCTGTTTTTTGTAGCAAAGCCCTAGGAAGAACATACCATGGGTGTCTGAATACTCTGCTTTAGTGCACATGGCTCCACCACTCAAACCCCTTCAGGTTTCACGGCAGAGCTGGTTTCCACTCTGCAGAGCTCTGACGTGAGTCACAGCACAGATGCCCAGCAGGAAGGAGTCAGTCAGCCACAAGAGAGGAGTTTACTGGCAGAATCTGGACTCGGGTCTGACTCTAAGCAGCTTTTCCTCTACCCCTCCAGTTCAGACAGGATTTCGAGATGCAGGGCTGGAACGGCGCTGCTCCCAGGCACTGCCGGCCGAGGGACGCCCGTGACGTGCTGCCATCCTGCGGCCAGCCCGACATCACGCCAAAGGAAAACTGCTGTTTGGCCTCCGGGTGCCCGGTGCTGAGCTCTGCCCAAGCACCACACAGCCAGACACCCCGGCACAGAACAGGCCCCCCCGGCCCCCCGAGCCCAAGGGCTGCGCCTCCTGCTCCGCCGCTCATGGACAATGAACCTGCCGGCTGGCTCCAAACCACAGCAGCTCATTAGACACCACACTAATTATGTTTGAGGGCTCTGCTGGAACCGGGACTCACCTTCACAGTTTTGCTGAGCCATGTGCCAGAGGCAGCAGCCAGTGCTTCTGCTGGCTTGGTTTTCTTCTCCTCTGCTGGCTGCTGCTTGGGCTCCCACAGACCATCTTTCTCCTGTTGAGATGCAAGAATTAAACCATTCTTCATTCATGTTCACCCAAGCAGAACAACCAGACTCTCTCTGCAACCAAGACATATTTTCTAGGTCCCTTGCAAAAAAAAATCCCCAGTACCCCCATGTCTTCTTGTGCAGAAAAAACTCAAACCTGAGACTCGAGGATAAAGCAACTCCTGTCCTTGCTCGGCCCCAGAGCCCATGCTCACCTTTACCGCTCTGAGCCAGGGATTAGAGGCCACAGCAATGGATTCTGGCTGCTTGGCTCTCTTCTCCTGCCCAGGTGGCTGGTGCAGCTCTCTGGGTCTCTCTTCCTCCTAAGAGGAAAAAATTCACTGTTTAAACTTTTCAACCCAAACCACTTTATCCAGGAGTTTCTTCTCCTGTACTGCTCAGTAGATAAGAGCTAATGGGAGGGCAAGAGCTGGAGGCACTTGGAATTATATTCAAGTTCTTCCTTATCTGGAGGAGCTTTGCTGTGTCTCACTCCAGCTCAGTTGCTGGCAACATATGAAGAATTCAGAGCTTCATTAAAATTATATAGCACAAACAGGAGCTTGAATGTCACGGACCTGGTGAGTAAGAGCAGCAAGAGCAAATACAGAGGGAGGAATTCATCCCTAAGAGGAGCAGCCTTTGGGGGGCTGACTTTTTACCAATGAAGAAGGCAAAAGAAAGTGATGTTAAGAATAGAAAGAGAGCAGAAAGAAAATGTTACTGTGATATTTTGAGACAAGCAGCCTTGACTTCATGCCGTAACACTCATTGTACAAACGCAAACAACGCTGCGTGGTGAAGCCGTGTGATACCTGAAGTTTGTCGTGGGGATCACATCCTGCAGGTACAGGGAGTGAATGGAGTAGGAAAAAATAAACCTCTTACTAATTTCCATGTTAAAGTATCAGTGAGTGCCACTTGGAGGCGTTGTTCTAAGTGCCACTGTGTGGCTGTCACCCAGCTGGTGACAGGGCTCACCTGTTCACAAGAGATCAGTCAACCCCGACTTCAGCAACACAGTTGGCTTATTCTTGCACAAACCCAAACTCCTTACAATAATGTGTTTGGCTCATCAACGGTTTATTGTTATTTATTACTCTAAATAACATAATAGAGAATGTTAAAACTTCAAACAGTAACACAGTGCTTGGAAAACAAGTCTGATCTTAAAATAGGCCTGCGTGTCCTATGCCTCACTTGTTTCCAAAGGAGAACTTGTTTCAAGACCCCTTCAGCTCCCCACCTTGATGTTTTTTTCAGTGAACGCTGCAGGCGCCAGCTGTGGTTGGAGGGTCTCCTCTTTCCCTTGCTGTTTGTGATCCCTGGGGACAAATCCTGTCATTTAGCGACAGAGGAGAGCACGGCCACCTCCCCCCACCAGGCGTTCTCACAGCCTGTGGCTTCGGCACCCAGCGCACCACGACAGCCCGACGCTCACAGCGGCCCCAGCTGCCGCGGCACCACGGATGCTTCCTGCTCCACCTCACCTGCTGCCAAGTCCCCCTCTCCAGGACACAACCAAACTCGTACCTCTCCCTCATCTGTTCCATCTGTTGCTGCTCTACAAGATTTTTCAGCTCCAAGACTTTCTTTCCTTTTTCTTTTGCTTCGTCCTCTCTCCTGTTCTGCAGCGGCTCTTGCTGCTCAAATTCATCTTCCCCCTGAAGAAGAAAGAAAAGCCTTTTAACCATGCAGCTCAGGTGGGGAAAGACAGGAGATGTGAAGTGAATGCTTTGAGACAACCTGCACTTGTACCTCACCGTCACCCTCCCTGTCCTGCCCACCAGCCGGGCGCTCTGTCCCTCTGTCCCCACGGGTAACCTCGTGTTCAAACCCAACAGCAATGGTCTAGACAGAAATGTTGCACGTGGACCCCAGAGCCGCTGCAGCAGGAGAAGCAGTGCCCCTCCCAGTCCCACCAGTGCCCCGTGCCCCCAGCAGCACACGGGTTCCCAGCTATTCCTTTCCTTGTCCCATACAGGAGGGACCTGGAGTTGCTCTTACCCCCCTCAGCACTTTCTGCTTCCATGCATCAGCTTCCCCCTGCTTCTTGGACAGTTTTTTCTTGCTCCGCTCCTCGGCCACCTTCTCCTCCCGCACTTGTGAGATGTGCACCTGAGAAAGCCACACAGGTCTGCTGTGCCCCAGGACACCGCACGGGCCGGTCCCCTCGGGGGACGGGGCAGCTGCTGGAGCCTGGGACTCCAGTCCCAGCGAGACACAACCCAAACCCAGCAAGCGACACGCGTTGGGTTTAGCACCAGCCTCGTGCAGCCCTTCCTGCAGGGCACGGGAAGAGACACCATCGCTTGGGCTGACAGGAGAGAGCAGCAGAGACCCCGGCACAGCCCAGCCCGGTGCTGCCAGCCCGCGATTCTCTGCGGAACGAGGGGATCTCACACCTGGCCTCCGCTTCGCCTGCGGTGCCGCTGTCGCTAACCGAACCGCGGCACGAGCCCCGAGGACGCCGCAGCTTTGCTGCCCGTAAGGTTTTGTGCGCACAGCTCGCTGCGAGCGCGCTGTCAGCCGAGTACGGCCGTGCCACCTGCAGGGCCTGTTCACAGGACAGCCAAGGACATTCCTGGAATGCAGAGCACCACGAACACCGAGTGTCAGAACAGAAACGTTCTGAAACCACTGCAGGGGGATGGAGAACAAAAGGCTCCTTGTCAGACAGAGAATTTGGGTGTCTGATGCACTTACCCACCACCTGATTAGTCACCAGCAGCAGCCCTGTGCCTGCACGCGTTGTGCCAGGGGCCTGCCTGCACCCGCGCGCTCCCACAGCTCACCGAGGTACTGTCACTGTACTGAGCAGTCCAAAGCTTGGCCCGCCGCCTTACCTTCTCGTCACTCTGTAAAATCTTCTGCTCCATCCGCTTTTTCTTCTCCTCTTCCATCTGTTCCACCCGCTCCCGGGCCTGCAGTGCCTTCCTCAGGCGCTCCTCCCTCTTCCTGGGCAGCGTGTGCGAGAGGGGCTGGTGAGCTTTGTCTGCACCAGCACGGAGGCTGGCGGGGAACCGGGACTTGCCATGGTCATTGGGGAAAACAGCGATTTGTCTGGACTCGCTCCGGCTGAGCTCAGCCTCAGCTCTGGACCAAGCTGGGACATGTGCAGGTGCTTTGCCGCAGCACAGCCCTTGTGGCCATGAGCTCAGGGTGCCCCGCAGCACCACTCGCTAAATGCTCCTTCGAGCGGGAGGCACAGAGCTGGCACAGCCGCGCTGTCACCCGGCAGGGAAGGTGTCCCAGGAAACGCTGTGCCAGCCAGGGACAGAGCAGGGGGTAAGGGACCCAACTCACTGCTTCATTTCTGCCTGCCGCCGCCGCTTCTCCTCCTCCACTTTCTTTCTCCTCTGTTCCTCAGCCTCCTGCTTCTTCCTGAGGCTCTCCAGCCTCTGCCGCTCCTTCTCCTGAGGGGAGATGAGTTCAGACTGTACCGCTTGCCGAGGCCTGTTCCCACCCTCCGGCTGCCTTGCACAGGCAGCAGCGGCTCGGCAGCCTGCTGCACAAAGCCACCGTCACTCAGTCACCCACACACCGGGATGGGACGTGAATAGTCGGGAAGAAACAATGCAGGTTTGGGAACAGTGCTTATTCAGCTAATAAGAGCAGAAGAGTCACGGGCACAGGAGGGAGACACCTCAGTCTTTCAGCTGCGGAGGATACACTGAGGCAGGGAGCAGCACCCTGCACGCCCACCCTAACAAACACCCCTCGCCTGGGACAGCGGTACCGACAGCAGCAGCTGGGAGAACAGGGAGGGGGATATGGTGCAAGTCGCGCGGCTCAGAGGCCAAAGGGTTTCTGAGCCGTTCCCAGCCCAGCAGAACACACCTGCAGAGACCCGGCCACCTCACCGCTGCTGCGCCCAGCGTGCTTGTGTGGACAGAGCCGCCAGCGCGGGGAAAGAGCTGCGGGCCGAGAGGCAGGAGGCACAGCCCTTAACGTTCACCCCCACAGCTAAGGGTGTTGGTACTTACAACAAAGTCTCCCTGCAGAGAAGAGACATTAACAGACGATTAAGGGTTTGAAAGTGCCACTGGAACCCCCTTTCACTGCACGCCACCCCTGTCCTTAGCTGCAATTCCTCAGCAGTGCGCGTCCCGCGCTGCCCGTGGCTCCCGCCCTGCAGCAGCCGTTACACACGACACGGGGCAGATCCCCAGGGCAGAGACAAACACTTCCCACTTCCCTGCGGATCAGCAGCCTCAGAATATTACATGTTTCTGCCGACTACAGAGTGAGCAGCCCAGGTTTCTCTGCACATGAGGATGGCCTGAGGATTGGAGCCCCGGCCAAAAGCCATGTGTGCGGACAGGGGACACTGGACAAGACCAACCAGCTCCCCTTTTCTGGGGAGCCTGAAGGAGGGTTGCAAGGGAGCTTGCTGCAGGTGCCTGCACTGATCCTTGCCAGCAGACAGAACCAGGAACATGTTTGTGCTTTTCTAAGCAAGCGGTCCCTGCTGCTGCTCCCCCAGAGCGGATCCCCTCCTGCAGCCCTGCGCGGCACGGCTGGACTGACGCACCTTCACATCAGGCCGGGTGGGAGTGCCGCACTTGATGAGGCTCTTTATGACACCCCCATGTCCCGTGGGCCCCGGGCTCGTGAGCAGCTGGTTTCGCTGCACAGCCTGCAGGAAGGTTTTCAGCGGTCTGACAACCTAGGAGGAGAAGATGGAGCGAAATCAGTACCCGCCAGGGTAGGGAGGCAGAGAGAGGCAGAAAGGGCCATAGTGCCTGCTCACCTTGCTAGCAGAAGAGGAAGAAGGTGGCATCCGGTTTTCTGAATTCATCTGCTTGTCATCCAAAGGAGAAACGGCCTGACGCCCTGCCTGCTGCCCACTCCACAGGGCGCCCGTCGCTTGTTTACAGCTCCTCACCCTGGTGGCATCAGCAAGAGGCACATTAGGCGATCACCACACTCCCCAGTCCTGCCAGAAGCGTTTCCTGCTGTTCCCACTTCCCACAGGTCAGTCGTCTGCTTGTGTTGCCTTCTGAAGCTGCTCCCAGACCAGGTGAGTCACCTGCTCGTGTCACCCTCTGAAACCGCTCCCACACCAGCCTTTAGGAGCCACTCGCTCACACCTGAGCATGATGTAACTGTGCTGCCCGTCACCTTCGCCAGCCTGTGCATGAACTCGCATCTGCTCCCCAAGCCAGACCTGGGTCCTGGACCCAAGCAGGGCTGAAGGAATCACAAGGAGCTCCCAGGAGACAAGATCTGGCCAAACAAGGTTTCAAAACTACACTAGAAGCATGGAGAAAGGTAGGGAAACAAACACCCAGAGCTTCTAAAACAAATTACTTAAAAGTTCAAGTCCAAGTCCTTCAGACCCCCGGCTCGCTCCTCCTCCTTGCCAAAGTCTCATACCAGACACGTGAAGGATTCTCCTGGGCCTTAGCACAAGGGGTTTGCTCCTGGTTCTTGTTCTGGCATTCGCTGTTTGGATTTACACAGGTTCCTGTGGAGAAACCTGTAGTTAGCACCACATGCAAGGCGTCCCACAGGGCCCTGGTTCTCACTCCAGCGCCCACGTGCTCAGAGCCCTGCGGCACGTAACCAAACTGGGAAACCAGAGCCTGACGGCCACCTGGAACATCGTGCTGTGCACGCACACCGCGAAGTGTGCCGTAGTACGCATCCCGTACAGACCCTGCGCTCAACACAGCTTGTCTCGCCAAAACCCTCCAGCTCCTCTTCCCTCTGTGCCTGTCGCTTATCAGGTCTGCAGCTCCCAGAGCTGATAAACAAAGAGCCCAAGTCTCTCCCCATAAATCCTCACATCACATAAACCCAGAGGAAAGGGACGTCAAGGCACTTTAACAGAGCGTTACACCAGTGGAAGATCCAGGTCTAAGACCAGCCTCTTTCAAAGCATCCCCGCTCACTCATTACACAGATTGAAGCTGGACAGGACAGCATTTGTCTCAAGGCTTGGACACATTTACAAGATGTCCCTGCTTGTCTAATTGCACATCTCACTGCTCCAGGAGACGAAAAGTTTATGTGAAAAATTATTATGACTGGTCAGAAGTGGTTTTGTTTCAACAACAAACCCCCACACTGACTCCCCGATCTGTGTGTCCTTGGGGCTTCATGCAAGAAAAACAAGAGCAACTCAAAGTTACCTTCATTGTTCCCCGCCTGCTGCTCAGGAGGGGGCAAGCGCTCCGCAGGAGGGCTGGCAGCTTCTGTACCTCTGCCTGAAGAGAGGATGTCTCTAGGAGCCTGCAGGAGAAGGAAACAGACGTTCTCTTAGTGCAGTGCTCCAGAGAACAAGGCTGCCATGGCCAGGCCCTTCCAGCTGCGATCCAGCTGCCACAGCCTCAGTGGCCAGGAAAGCACATCAACTCGAACTGCCCCCAATTTGTGCAGCTCAAAGCAGCCGTGCGAGGCAGGCTGAGAACACACACAACCAACCACCGTGCCCAGCTGACAGCAAAAGCGGGAACACACACAACCACCGTGCCCAGCTGACAGCAAAAGCGGGAACACACACAACCACCGTGCCCAGCTGACAGCAAAAGCGGGCTGGCTGCCGGGAACCGGCTGAGCTCCTCGCACGCTCTGTCCTGCAGAGGCTTTGTTGAGGCACAAAATGCCTGTGGCCCAGGAGCCAGCCCAGCTGCCGAGGAACAGCACTGCCCGGCTCCGCGCCTTCCCAGCCTTGGAGGAACGGGACAGAACCATCCTCAGCCACCTTCCCTGCGCCCAGCAGCAACGCTCAGTAAAAGATGCCCTGACAGAGTTTGTAGGTGGTCCCTTAGAACTCACCTTTTCACTTGGGGGATTCGGTTCCACTCCAGGTCTGTAAAAGAAGAGCTACTGTAATCATTAGGACTCTGAATAGTGAATTAAAAGTGATAAAATTGACGTTACTTTGAAACTGGGTCCATCTTTCTGAAAGACGTGTATGATGGAGCCAGCAGGTGGGACCCCAAGCACAGAGCGTATAAACCCAAACCCAAGCCCAAGCAGAGGCACAGGCCTGGCTCAGCCAGGCCACGCAGAGTGGGAGCTGCCAGTTGTCCTGATGGGCCATTCCACCGCGAGACTGAACAGCACCCTGATGAGATCTGTCCTTTCTGCAGAACTTTCCCCCAGCAGGTAAAGCAGAAGCCCTGCGAACCTTAAGCCGGGTTTTACCTCAGATCAGATCACAGCTGACCGACCCCAGCACCCCGAGGTGCTCAGAGGTTGGTCACAGCCAGGAACCCCCGACACAGCTCGCGTGACAGCCGCACAGACACGGCTGTGGCACAGGCTGGAGCCCGCCCCAGTGCCGGGATCCACCCCACTGTGCCCCAAACACAGCTCTGAAAAGGGCTGTGCCTGAGCAGCATGAACTCCAAAATATCAGCCAGCCCTGGGTGACACCAGCACCTGAGCAGCCTGTTACAAAACCAGCCCTACGTCCACAACAGAAAAGTGACCCATATCACCCCCTCACGCGGTTTTCTGGGGTTTCCTCCTGCCCGCTTCACACGGTGGCCTCACCTCATGCTGCTGGTCACGTCTCCTTCCACAAAAACCTCCAAGGAGCTTTGACCTACAAGAGAAAAACGTAAGCTGGCTTGGGGAATCCATTCTGTGGCTTCCCAGCAGCGCATCTGTGGCAGCGCCCAGGCCTGCGTGCAGCTTTCCTCCCGGGGAGCAGACAATTGCTCATCTCCGCGTCCCACACCAGCACCCTCACCTCCCTCGGTGTCACCGGCACCTGCTGTGTGCTGGGATGGCAGAGCCGAGCAGCAGCTCCCGCGGCACAGCCGCTCCCACCACGGCACAGCCAGCCCTTCCCTCCCATCCACCGGCTCCAGCGCCCTGCGCGGCTGGATGTGGAGAGCGGGTGGATTTCGGCTGATCCCACTCCCTGCCTAACACCACCCAGCTGGAGGTGTTATAACAAGTGCCTGGATATAGGGTGACTCAAAGGTGACAGAATTAAATACCAAAGGCCTCAGAGCTTTATCAGAAGCCAGTCTGACTTCAGAAGCAACAATTTTAGAAAGTCCAAACCGCCAAACCCTCCCAGGAGCAGTGGGAACGGAGGATGAGGAGCTCAGTGCTACTGGGAACAGCCTGGATTTCTGACTCTCCTCCCCTCTGATGACTGTGCTATTTGGTTCTCAGTCCAGCCACTCTTTATCTTCACCCAAAAAGCATTTAAGTTCCTCTGCCAAGCTCAGCCAGATTTCAGGGGTGGGGATGCTGGGTTCCTATCAATGGCTTGGGGCTGGCAGAAGGTGCTTCAGTTAAAGCCCCTCCCCAGGGAATGCAACAGCCTCTTCTGACTGGCCAAACTGCACATGTGGCCAGACCCGGCCAGACTGTGTTCTGCCTTGTGTTCGTGGTTTCTTGCCCATCCACAACCCATGTAACCCCCTTGCAGCCCCTACACCCAGCAGAGCTTCCTTCACTGCAGCAAAACACGGCCCCAGACCCGCTCTGACAGATGTGACCCACAGTTTGCACTCCAAACAGGCAGGAGCCACAGGCCTGTCAACAGGAGACCAAGGGACCAGAGACAGAGTTAACACCGATGAGCAGCTCCGCAGCTGCTCGGTCCCCTCCTGAAGCGAGTGGCTGATTTAGCCCGAGGAAGGCGCTGGGGTCTGAAAGTCACTTACGGCTCACTCTGCTGGAGGCACAGGGCGACCCTCCCGTCGCTGCCTTCCTCGAGCCGGCCCTGCCCATGGACCTGCGGGCCACGCTCTCCCTTTTCCTGGCCAGGGAGGATCTGACTGCCAAGGACACCCTGCGGCTCTTGTGGGGGCCACCCACCGAGCTTTGGCGCCCAGAGCGACGCTGCGTTCTGGATCTTGCTGTAGGAATTTCGCTGTTTGAGTCCTGGAGAAGCAGCTTTTTGAGGCCTGGAGGAGACTGATCCCCTGGGAGCACGGCAGGATCTCCATTTCCAGCAGCCCTGGGCGGGGAGGTGCCTGCTCTCCTTTCTGGGAC
The DNA here is from genome assembly GCA_013399365.1 of Pampusana beccarii. Lineage (NCBI taxonomy): Eukaryota > Metazoa > Chordata > Aves > Columbiformes > Columbidae > Pampusana > Pampusana beccarii. The sequence goes on from VWYH01006445.1 coordinate 194,684, forward strand.
CTCCTCGTCCCTCGCTGTCTGGCCAGCTGGGAGTGCGGTGACAACACACACATCGTGCGGCTCCGTGGCTGCATCTCCCGTGGCATCGCTGCTGCCGGTGCCCCGAGGGCCGTCCTGACATCCCGTCCTGGCCACGGCAGCTCCTGCCTCTGCCGGACACTCCTCAGGCAGTGCCAGGAGCTCAGTTCTAGCACCAGCCTGAGAACCCACTGCACCGCCGGGCACGGGCACCTCCTCCCCCTGCCAGCCGTGGGTCTGGGGCTGCTCTTTGCTGTGGCGCCTCTGGGAACTGGGCTTGGTAGACACTGGCTTGAGGCTGCTTCTCCTTCTGGACAACCTGAAATAAAACCAGTTTTAAGTGAAGTGATGAAGAAGCTTCCTGCTCCCAAATGAGTTTTAGAGAAAAAAAGCAGACAAGCTTTAAAGAGTGCCTGCAGGCTCCGTCCCTCCACAACTGCCCTTGCCAGCCATTGCTTATCCCTGCTCAGCAGGAGCTGAACCTTGACTTCTCAGCTTCTGCTCTGACCTTAAGCAAGAAGAGTGACTTTTTGCTAGAATTAGCAAAAAAGACTGCTGATTAGGAAACGAGTTAGTAACAATAGAATAATAAATGAGTTTTAAAATACATACTGAGAAAAACAGAGCAAGGGAAACAATGGCCTGACCCCGCAGGATGCAGCGTGAGCACTGAACCACTGCATGAGCTTCCTGTTGACAAGTGACCAACCGGGCGCTTTGTCGCATCAGCAGATCTTTTTGAAAATTAAGTTTAAATAAAGAAAAATATATGCAAGACTTGTCTTCTTCACCGGAGCAAACCAGCTGCTACCTGAAAACTATGAGTATGTCTCAAGAGCTCTCCCTGCTCAGAGCTGTAATGTTTTCTCCCCCAGCTGCCCTGCACCACACACACATATGAACCTCCCACACGTCCTCACTGTTTGGCTGCTCCCTCTGCATCTGGTTGCTGACAGCCTTTCTGTTCTAACCCTTCCTGTCCAACTTCTGGGGGTTTTTGCCACGGTTATCAAATTTAAGCTGCTTGACACATAAACAGTTTACTGTGGTGTGCCCTGACGAGGTCTGGGTCACACTGCAGCAGCCGTCGCTGTGCCCACCCGCAGGTCTCTGAGGACAGGTCACCTTCACTCCTCACTGACCACAGCATGGTCATGAGCACCACAGCCATCCTGACCACACACGCAATTAACTCACACCCTGCACCATTCTGCCTTGGCAGCTTTGTGCAGGCAACCGTTGTCTACTTAGGATGAGTTTTAACGACCTCAAGTACAGCCAGTTCTAAGCAAATCACTTGGAATCTGCAGCTCAGTTTCACCGCTAACCCCTTGGAGCCTTCCTGCCGGTTCAAACGACCCCGCGGACACGGCGGCCCTGCGGACACAGCGGCCCCGCACCTCACCGGCAGCAAGTCCCACCAGCAGGTTCCCTCAGGCGCCAGCACAAAGGTTTAGGGAACGAACACCAGTAGCAACCGCAGGCCAGAAACTGCTGGGACAAAGTCAAATCAAGCAAAATCCAAATCCAAATAGAGAAGAAAATGGAATAGTTATTAGTCTTTGTTTCTAACCAGAAAAAGAGAAAAAACAAAAGCACAAGTGAAGGAGACCAGCCAACTCTATCCCAAACTTTCACAAAAATCAAAATGATTGATCTTGACGCGCCCTTTTAAGCATATTTGCTAACTCAGGGAATAAAGCAGCTATCTTGTGTTCTTGTGTACATGGAAACCGTTACTATTTCGTTTCCCTCTTCGCCATCCCGTGGCAGAGCCAGAACGAACCGACTGACCCACCTCCTCCTGCCGGGCTCCCTGTGCTCGTCCCTCGGGCAGGACGGCTGCCGCTTCCTGGGGCGCCGCCTCTGCGACGGCGTCTTGGGCATTAACTCGGGCTCGGCCCCGAAGTTGCTGCGGAGCAGACAGACACACAGATGCCTCCCTGCACCGCCGAGAGCAGCGCGGCCCCAGATCCAGCCACGGAGCCAGGGTCGCTCAGGGGAAAGGAGTGTGGGGTGAGAAACGAGGGAGCGCAGCGAGCCAGCCACCGGCACCGCGACCTGACCGCGCCGGGCCGAACGCGGCCCCCGGCGGGCCTGGCACCGCGCTCCGGGGCTGGCCGCACCGAGCCCCCGCTCCCCGGCACCCGCACCTGTGCAGCAGCCGCAGGCCCTGCTCCTCCGCCGCCCGCAGCCAGGCCAGCCGCTTGTGCTGCGCGTCCTGCACGAAGCGGTCGAGCCGCTGCCCGCACACCTGCAGCAGCTGCGTGGGGCCGGCGGCCGCCGCCATGGCTCCGCCGGACAGGGGCGGCCCCCAGGAGGCACCACCGGCTACGGACAGGGGTCCGAGGGCAGGCGGCCGCTCGCTACTGCAGCGGGCAGGAACCAGCCCGGAGCTCCGGCTCCCCGGCCGGCTCAGCCCGGCCCCGCTACCGCCTCCCCCGCGCCCTCACACGCGCCGCGCCCCGCTCCCGCCCCAGATCATCCCAGCCGCTGCCAATCACAGCGCGCTTCTCCCGACGCACGGGCTTTCACTGGCCAGTGCCCAAGTCCATCACTCCCCTCCGTTAAAGCCCCGCGGCCTATTTGCCTGCCCCTTCAAGCCCCGCCTATCCGAGACGAGTCCTCCGCGGCTACAGAGAACAGCGAGCAGAGAGGAGGGCGTTTTGTGCGCTCCCGCGTCACCTCGCAGCCAATGGGGAGGGTGGGCCGCAGAGTGGCGCGGCGGCGATAGGCTGGCGTGGCGGTGATGTCAGCGGAGCGGGAGGCGGGCGTTAGGTTTGAATCGCAAGCGCGAGGCGGGGCGTGGGCGCGCGGGCGGTTGTGCCGGGGCGCGATGGCGGCGGTGTCGGTGGCGCAGCTGCCGGCCGAGGCCAAGCGGCGGCTGGAGCGGGTCCTGCGGGAGGTGGACGACACCGACCTGCTGTGGCTGAAGGAGATCCGCGAGGTGGCGGACCGGATGTTCAGCAGGTACCGACCCGCCGCCCGCGCCGCGCCCCGCACCGGCCGCCGCCCGCGCTGACCCGCCCTCTCCCCTTCCCCTGCAGCCACTACAGCGACGAGCCCGAGCTGATGTCCAAGACGCCGTCGCAGAAGAAGCGGCAGCGGAGGAAGCGGCTTTCGACCCAGCAGGACGAGCAGCAGGGCCCGGGCAGGAAGAGGTGGGCCCGGGGCGGGGACGGGCCCGGGGGGACGGGCCGGCCGGGGCGGCCGCAGCAGGGACGGAGCTGCGGGGCCGGAGGGATCCGCTGGGAAGGGATCCGCTGGGAAGGGCCGCCCGGGGCTGATCTCCTGCCCACGGCGTGTCCCGCCCTGCGCATCCCGCCGGTAGAGGCCCGGTAACCGCCAGATCTCTGTGTTTCATCTTTCTCTCGCTGTCTCTTCTGCTCTGGAGCGATGATGCTCGTTAGCTCTTTTCCGCATTAGCCACTGTTCTCAGCCCCGTGCACGTTGAGCTCTCGGAGCAGCACATCCCACTTGATTTCTCTTTATTTCTCCACTTGTTCCTGTTTGCGTATGGAAGAGCTTTGGGCCACATGCTGGCCCCAGCCTGGGCGGACAGAACAGCGCTGGGCTGTCACACAGGCACCCCGTGAGCGAGGAGTTAGACGTGCTATTTTTGCTTACTGCGTTTCCAGGCAGGGATCTGCCAGGTGACTGGTTTGTTAGGGGATCTGGTCTGTTCCTGAAGCCAGTTCTAGTCTAATGTGCAATTTCTATTGCTAGATTATCTAGGAAGAGGAACAACCGCTTCGAACTTGTACCCTCCAGGCAACATTCTCAAGAACTCCACAATAAAGAAAGCCCAGAACTTATCAGGGCTGCGCTCAAGGATGCCTCTCCACCTCAGCGTGTCACAAGATCCCAGGCTGCCGCATTGGCGAAGCACTCAGAGGTCGTTCCTGAGACCCCTCTTGTGCAGCAAGCAGAAGGGAAGGTTCCTGTAGTAGAAATTCAAGTCAGTGATCGCACTAGCGCTGAGCTGCAGCTCCAGAAGAGCACACCTAAACCAGCAGAGCTCTCCTCGACCGTCCTCCTGAGCTCCGGTGATGGTTCTCCCACAGAAGGCAGGGCTGTCAAATCGCCGCCTGCAGCCCCTGAGCCCGTGGTCCCTCAGACCCCCGAGGCCAACGGCGCAGGAGAAAGCGGGGCTGTGTCCAGGCAGAAGACAGCAGAGGCAGCTGATGCTACGGTCAATTTAAGCAACGAGCCTGGGCTGGAGGCGATGGATGAGGCTGCTCAGGTGGAAGAGGCGGCTGACAAGGAGCCGTCCCAGCGCGTACGGGACAGCCCAGGGACTCCGACAGGTGCCAGGCTGAGCCGCCGCTCTGTGCGCAGGAGTCTCATGGGTAAAACGTCCCTGACTCACAGAACATCCTTGGCAGAGAAATACTTGCTGGCTAGCAAGAGGAGAAGCATGACCCGGAGATCTGCCACCAGCACACGGGTCAAGAAGGCGGAAGGTCGAAAGTCATCTGTGTCCTCTAGTCCCACAGATGGTGAGTTTGAATGTCACGCCATGAGTTTGCTTTGTGCCTTCTTGCTCTTTGTGTTGATCACCTGCGTTTTTGCTGCTGAAGGAGAAGAAGGTTCTGGGCTGGCTGTGCAGGTTGGTGCAGAGCTGGGCTGGGCTGGACAAGCTGCTGTCTGGCCTGGCTGTTCTGACTGGCGTTCTAGAGACCGGTGTGAACGGAGCAGTCCAGGCAACCGTGCTGGTTTGTGGCCTGTGGGTTCAGCCTGGTAAATTAACAGCCTTAATTAACGTCTCCTGAGCTGCGGGGCGAGCGTGCGCAGCTCAAGACGAAGCCGGAGAGCGGCTTCGCTGCCAAGGGGGTTCTGGGCTCCCCCGAATGTCCGTGTGTTCTGGGAAATGAGGCGTCTCTCACGAATTCACTGCTCTTCACACACAACCTGGCCACTACTGGTAATTCTAGAGCGTCTCTTGAGAGGGGAATTTTGAGGCTCAGCTTTGTACATCTATTGAGTCTTCCAAACCTTTCCAGCTTGCGGTAGAGGCAGGTTTCAGCGAAGGACAAGCTGATTTAAATGTTCTTCCGTGCTACTGGGATGCAGGCATTGGATTTGGAGCGGGACAGCCCAGGGATAGATGTATTTGGTGTTGAGGAGGGATTGGCTCTTTTGCACAGTGTACTTTTTTGTTTGAAGTTAGAACTAATACAGCTGAAATAATGTTACTGTAACATGTTAATCTGCAGCGTTCCAGCCTTGTGGGATTTTTGCTCTATAAAACCGTCTTTTCTTGAGGAGGTATCCTGTTTTTGCTGTAGGAGGATGTACTCAGACAGGCACTGTGGTACTTTTTTCCATGCCAGTTTCGCTGTTGTAGGTGAATGTTTTCTCGGGACAGCGCTGCGGTCCCCAGCGCTGGGACCTGCGTCGTGTGCGGGGCTGCGCAACTTTCTGAGCGCAGTGTTGGGGGGTCCCGCAGTGAACAATGAAACTGGGGGGAAGTCTCGTCTTTAACTGCAAAGAGGCCCTGCAGTAGCTTTATCTACCTAGTTTAAATGATTAGTCCATATTATCTGGATGACCTGGGAGGTTTAAGGAAGGCTTAATTTCTTCCCTCTGTGCTGCTTGACACGACTGTTCTTCTGCCTCGTCAAAATTTGGGGGTATAAGGAGGGAGCTGAGGTGCTTCAGGCAGCTCCAGCTGAGTTGGTTGATGTCCCAAAGGCCAAAGCACGTTAACTAACTGCAGAGTGTATCTGAGGCATCGGATCTTGCTCTGTGTGTGCACAGAGGTGTGTTTGCGCTTCCTTCCCCAGCCCCTGCGCGCTGGCTGTGCACAGTCTGCCCTGGGCTCCGCTCGGCCGGGGCTGCATCGCCTCTTAATAATTAACACCAGCTTCCGCCTGGGCTGGGGCTTAAAAGCAGCTGCCGCTGCGCCAGCTGGAACACTGAGCGTAAATAACGCTGCTTTTAACTACTGTGAATACCTGGATGTGGCCCTGCAAAATGGGTCTGAGCACAAACCTCCTCACTCTTGACGTCCATTCATTGAATACCACTTAGAACTCATCCATAATGGAACACATTTGCTTTCTTATATTAAAACTGCAGCGGTGTTTTCTCTAGTGCTACTTAGGTGCATTCGGCTGCCCTGACGTGTAGCGGCACGTGTCCGGATTGTAGGCGAGAGCCTTCTGCACTGGTCCTGAGGGAACTCCGTGCCTCCAACAGCCTTGGCCTGCACCTGTATGTTACAGCTCTGCTGTTTTTGTCTTTTCCTGCAGACTCCAGCTCTGCAGAGGTGCCGGAGGATGAAGAAACAGTTGTCAACACTGGGTGAGGCTTCTTTAAGATATTCTTTATCGTTAATATCGCGTTTGGAGGGCTTTTTCACAGTGACATGCTTGGTATAAAATGCTATATATAAAACGGCTTCCCCGTTTCCTTGATGTTATTAAACGCGGCTGCCTTTTTTCTTTATTTTTTTTCTAGGCCTCCTCCTGGACCTTGTACCCCCTCCAAGTCGGTAAGATTTGAGCAGGGCTTAAAAGTGTTTCTGCTTGCGTGGGCTCGTGAGCACGATGTGTTGAATGCACAATACACTCTCAGTTGTTATTGGGGAGCTCTGGCCACAGGTCGCTCAGCACTGGAGTAACGCAGCACAGAGTGCTCGCGTGCGCCAGCCCACTCGCAGCCTCCCGGACACGGACCAGAGAAAGTCTGAGATTGGTGACTGCGTTTTAATCACAAATTCTTCTCAGGCCTCATCTCTAATTATGTCCTTCTGTTGGGCCGCAAGATGCTCCCTGTCCCCAGCCATAGGGTCTGACCTTCAGACGCGTCTGGGGGGTCACGGTCCCCACGCTCATCTCCTCCCGCAGCCCCCGCTGCCCAGCGCCTTGGGAGGTTCCTGTTGGTGCTCCCAGCGCTGCCCGGTGTGTTGGGAGGTGGTTGTTGGTGCTCCCAGCTCTGCCCAGCCCGCGGGTCCCAAAGCCTCTGCCTGCTCCGCACAGGCCTATAAAGCCATTACCACCATGCACTTCTGTACCAGTGTAAGTGCAAAGGCGGCAAATAGCAGTGCATATCACAGCGATAACAGGAACAATAGATCAGGGAAATGAGCTGTGGCTTTGCCGCATTTCTCTGTTCATCCCTGCAGAGCGAGGGAGCGCTGCCAGGAGCCCAGCGAGCCCAAATGCATTCCCAACGTGAAAACCTTTCAGCCTTAATAGTTTATGAGTTTGTTCAGTTTAGGCAGCCGGTCCCCCGTTGCAGGTACCCGTGCTCTGTTAACGGCTGTGCTCGCAGTGGTGCCGCCCCCAGGGCGTTCCCTGGGGTGCTGTCCCGAGGTGCTGCACACAGCTGGGGTTGCAGAGTTAGGGCTTCTCTCTGGGTACCGGCACCCACGCCTTGTACAGTGCACGCGGTTTTGTATCCTCTGGTAATGTTGCAGACAGCGTCCTCGTCAGGGTGACAACATGATTTGAAACTGATGGGCTCTTTCTGTGTTAGAATTGTGCTGAAACCCGTTTGGTGTTCCTGCAGAATCCCCAAAGTCTACGGATGTCCCTTCGCTCTCAAACCATCAACAGAAGCAAAGAGCCACAGGAGACGAGCAGCAACGGTAACTCCCAGGGGGGTTTTGGGGCAGCGTTTTAAAAAGTCATCGCTTTGGGAGGCTGTCTGGGAAATCTGAAAGACTGGCTGGTTGATTTGAGAGCCCAGTTTGAAAGACTAGTCTAGTCTTTGACAAGCGAGGGTTGGTTTCAGGAGGCTGTCAGTGAGGAAACTCCGTGCTGGAGTTATTTTCTGCCCTGGGAAGCGCATGGAGATGGAGGGGAGTGCTCTGCGAGCTGTGGGGTCCAGGCTGAGCCCCGGTTCTGGAGCAGGCAGCGCTGCGTCTGTGCGGAACCGAGCAGAGCGTCAGCACAGACCTGTACCACAGGTCGCTGTACGGCTTTGCCGCGGTTTGTGTCAGGTTCACGGGGCGCTGTGCCGTTAGTTGCTGAACGCGAAAATGGTCCTGCTGTGCATAATTCGCGGCAGGTTTCTCGCTGTTTAGTGAGCTGCTAAGTCTGTTGTCTGCTTTCATAGCTGTGTTGGAGGGATTGTTTTTCTGCTAGAACTGTGTAACTATGTTTTCTTTCAGAAAACAACTTAAATAAGAATGCAGTGACCCAGGAACCACCCCAGAGTGCCAGGTACGTGGGTCGAATCGTTCTGTTCGGAAGGTGCCACTGGATACCTGCAGTCCAGTGCAGAGCAGGTTCAGCACTGAAACGTTGTTAAATGGCCTCGGTGTTCTGTGACTATGAAACTTTTGCAATAAGTTTTCTCTGCCTCTCTGAAAAGAGGATTTAATTTGTATCTTCTGTGGCATTAGAAGTTTTTTATCCCCTTGTGTATACACAATGAATTACCTTCTAAGCTAGGGTAGTTTTAGGACCTTTTTAAAACCTGACTTTGAGACAACCAGGAGGCTTTGCCATGTATGATATTTTTCTCCCAGGAGAAAGCCAAGTTACAAAAGAGCTGTGGATGAGCGCTATGACAGCCAGCAAGCACTAGACAGAGGGCTCTCTCCTCTGAGAAAGAAGATGCCATCCCCTGCCTTTCCAGCCAGCAAAGTAAGATCCTTGTAACCCTGAGGTACTTTACAAGACATGTTTCTTACTCACGGTCCTGAGGATGGTTTTTGGCATTCCTCTCACAGGTGGTGCGGCCTTTCAAAACTTTTTTGCACACTGTGCAGAAGAACCAGCTTCTCATGACGCCAGCCTCTGTGGGGAGACACGGCGTGATAAAATCTTTTATCAAGTACAACACTCCTGATCCCAAGGTGAGACGACACTGTTGTAAGCTGGTACATGATGGTCTGATGAGTGCCTAAGCTATAGCACAGATGTGAAAAAAACCTGTGGGGGCTAAACATAACTGAATAGCACCAGAGCAATAAGATACAGTAGTTAGGTTTAAATTAGCCAGTTTGGATGCTAATAACACCAATCATTTGCAATATGGAGCCCAGTGTAGGGTAATAACTCGAATATTTTACCATGCTTATCAATGGGCTTGTACTAAGACCAGGCCTGTCATAATGAGGCATCCGCAGCATCAGATCTGGCATTAAATTAGTTTCTGTTCCTCTGTTTGCTGTGAGGGTGGTGTTGTCTGGGTCCTTGTGTGTACAAGCACAGGCACGTCGCAAGAAGAGCCAGAGGCCACGAATGCAATCGTAAACGGCAAGTTTATTTTAGTTATCTCTCTAGTTATCTGGGGGATCTCTGAAGTAGCACCTGAGCTCCCATGCAGAGGCAACACAGTGGGGACGCAGGCACTGTAGCGATTCAGCCCTGCCTGAATATCACTAGGCCAGCTGCACTCGTCTGTATTTCAAGGCTTAGAGAAGACGCAGCCTCTTGCTGTGCTCTGCTCTTTCTCAAAACAAAGCAGGAATCTCGGACATAATAAGGTACCGTAGGGTTTCTCTCAGGCCTATGTTATCTAACACAGAGGTTCTACTTGTCAAATACACAAAGTCAATAGAACAATTAGTGTGATGTATGTGCTTTCTCTATGCCCCAGCTGTGGGTCACTTGAGCGTGTTTACCTTTCTCCTCCTCGCCCAATCTTCCGCAATTCCCGTACAGTCCTGCCCTGCCACCGGGCAGTGTACGTAGGCTGGCTTGGCTGGTCTGTTCGGAAACATGGGACAAACGCCCTGACACGGGGCTGCTGGGCGCGTGAGACGGGCTGCGGGTTTCCTGTGTGCATGGTGCTGGTTTGGATGAGACAGAGCCCTGCGGGGAGCAAAGGTGCCAGCGCCGAGCTGAGTCAGCCAGGTGTCTCCGGCTGGCTGCAAGCTCTGCCGAAGCTGCTGATGCTTCTGTTTCAACTCCCCAGTGCTTCTCTTGCTCTCTGAGATGAACACCACTTGTTTTCCACCACGGCCATTCCCAAACATCTGTGGCCACGTCACCGTTGCCTGAGCTCTGTTTCAGGGCTGTGACCGTCCTCGGTGCTGGCTGCAGTTCCTCAGTGTCATCTCTGGGCCCTTAAGCTGAGCAAGCTGAGGTAGAAAGTTGCCCTGACAAGTTGGTATAATCATGTTTCAATCCAACCAGGAAAAGGAGAGGCAGAAACTGGAGGCTCTGCGGAAAAAGCAAGAGGCTGAGCAGCTGAGAAAACAAAAACTGGAGGAAGAAAAGAAACGGCAGCTGGAAGAGGCAAAGTTGTGAGTATTTGCTTTCTGCCTTGTCTGGCCTGCTCTCTGTGCCTCTAGACCCTGGATCTGGGCCTTTCATCTTGCAGAGTCCATACACACAGCAAAAATTCTTGTCGGCTTGCTCTCACACTGCAAAGACAGTATTTGTTCTCACAGTATCCATCTAGAATGCTAATAAAAAATTAGCTATCCTAGCTGACTGCTGCTTCAGCTTCTAGTCTTCAATCCTCTGTCTCAGATGGAGCTTACAAATACTGCTGATGTTTAAAGGAATGGTGTATTTTGTTTACGGAGTTTCACGCTGCCCCAGAGCTGTGTGTAGCTGTGTTTGGGCTGTGAGGAGCTCTCCCGGCTGCACTACAACGTGAGTTTCCCCGTGTCCCGCAGGAAGCGCGAGGAGCGGCTGCGCAAGGTCCTGCAGACTCGGGAGCGGGCCGAGCAAATAAAAGAGGAGAGGAAAAGGCGCATTGAGCAGAAGATCGCTCTGTCTGAGGAGAAGACCGAGAAGGTGAGGCCCGATGTCCTGGAGGTGGTGGGGCTGTGTTTGCAGCCCTGGGCCGCGTGGTTCCCGGGACACCCTCCGGGTGAACACAGGCTGCACGCTGCTGCCAGAGGGACTGGAAAATGCCCTGGCGATGTCGGCTGTGGCACAGCACTGGCTGCCCTGCGCTCCGGTTCAAACGGCAGCTCTAGCGCATCCAAACCAGCAGCACTTACCAGTGGCCTGACTTCCCGCAGGCCACGCTGGCCGCTGTTAGTCTCTGCTCTCCATTAGATGTCTGCGCTGGCCAGGTGGGGCTGTTAGTGGTGAGCGAGTGCTGCTGGTCGCTCCTCGGCTCTCCAGCCCGTGGGTCAGTTTATGGATGGAATCAGGGAGTCTCGCTGTGATATTGCTGCCCGTGCACGGCCGTGGCAGTGAGCGGCACCTCTGTTCTGCAGCAGCCCCACCGCAGAAGGTCCTCTGAGATAAATAGTCTGTGAGGTGGATGACGGACACAAGTGTGCCTTCCAGAAAGAGGAGCTGGGGCTGCTTGGAGCCTGGAGAACCAACTGGAGAACAGTTGAATGCAGAACTTCCCAGAAACTTGGCGGTTCCCGTGACTGCCTTTCTCCTGGTTATAGCAAATGGCAGATGAAAGCCTGTATCTTCCAGAATTATGAATCTAAATGGGCTTTATTAAGGCTCTGTTAGTCAGATGGGAGGAGAGCTTCAGGCGGATAAAGCAGCCTAGTGGCCCCAAGGCTTTATCTGCCTGAGGTTGTGCTCCCGTCTGACTGATGGATGGAGAGGTGAGGGTAAGCATCCTTCCTCCAGAGCTGTTCTCTGGCGGAGACTGTCGGGCCATTTGCACATCTGACCATAGCAGTCGTTTGTCTGCTTTAATTATCTCCATCTGCTTTTCTTATTTCATGGTTCTGAGAATATATTCTGATGGCTTTTGTGATATTAGATGTATGAATTCCAAAATAGCATCTGTTCTTCCTTTGGAGATGTAAAAGAAGGTAATTTCCTTAAATGTTACATTTTAAAGTAAAGCACAGGTCCTGTTGGCTCCTGGTGGCAAAAAAGGAAGGTCTTGCCCCAGGGAGGGTGGGAGCTCTGCGCGTTGGAGAGTTACTGCTGTGATGTTCTGTGTGCACAGAGAAGCGTCCTGCGGGCGCTCAGCCGTGTGTGTGCCGCAGGTGCGGGAGGAGAGACTGGCGGAAGAGAAGATCAAGAAGAAAGCGGCTGCCAAGAAGCTGGAGGAGGCAGAGGCGCGGCGCAGGCAGGAGGAGGAGGCCAGGAGACAGAAGGCGCTGCAGCAGGTCTGTGCTGGAGCCCGTCCCGCCACCCGCGCGTGACCCGAACGGCCCCAGCCTGCCCCGGCCGTTGTAAGCAGGAATCCGGCGGCAGTTCTGACCCAAACCGAGGGAAAATCCGTGCAGTTGAGGGGCTTTGTCCTCAGATCTCCCTGCAGAGTTGTGCTCTTAGCTGTCAGTGGTGGTTGTCACCCACATTTTTTCTGCAGTTCTGGACAGATTCTTGCTAGAGACCTTAATTTGTGGATTGGTGAGCACGAAAATCTCTCAGTTAATCCCGTCTCAGAGGTGCAGACTGTGGTGGCCATTGGGCCTTTGGGGTACGTTGTGGGCAGCGCTGAAGCAGCTGGAGAGGTGACGCACCGACTGAAGCACGGGGGCTTTGGCCCTGAGTGGTTTCCCCGCTGGGCAGTGAAAGGTGCCAGAGTCTTGGGTCAGATAAGCTGCTCCTGCTCCTTGGTTCTGGAACCCGTTCCTGTACAGTGTAGGGTGAGTAACTGCCTTGTTGGGCTCCCCAGGAGGAGGAAGAACGTCAGCACAGAGAGCTGATGCAGAAGAGGAAGGAAGAGGAGCAGGAACGTGCCAGGAGGGCTGCTGAGCAGAGACAGGCGGAACAGGAGAGAGAGAGACAGCTGGCTGCGGAGAGAGAGCTGGAGAAGAAGAGGGAGCAGGAGAGGATCCAGGCAGAGAAGTAAGACGATATCCGTTTATGTACTAATTCTGTGCTGGGACTGTGGAAAGCAGCAGGATTAGAGGGTGCTGGTGAAAGGCCCGAGCAGTGACGAGCTGCTCTGTGCTGCCGGTGCAGCTCTGCACCGTGCTGGGTGCTGCGCTCCAGGGAGAAATTCTGTGCTCAGTAACGCAGGTGGTGTGGTGGGGAGGACACAACGGCCTGTGGTTTGGTTTGCAGGTTGCGGGAACAGCAGGAGCGGGCTGCGCGCCTGCAGAAGGCTGTGCTGGCTGCTGAGGAGCAGCTCCACAAGGAGACGGAGAAGAAACAGGTAAGTCCCCTCCTCTGCTGGGTGGGTAGAGCCGCACGGGTCTGAGTTCCGTGTCCGTTGCTGTTGGGAGCAGCCGAGCTGCGCTTGCTCTCTTAGCCAGCAACAGTGCTGGAGGAAAGGACAGACAGCACACATGCTGAACGGGTTTTCAGCTTTCCCCCTTCTCTGTGCCCAGGTGCATCTGTACCTCTCTTGGTATCAAACAGGAATTAATTCTAGACTTTTCAGAAGCAACGTCTCGATTTTACATTTGTGCCGCCTCCAGCAGAACCTCAAGTACAAACTGGACTTTCCTGGGTTATGTCCTGCGGCGGTCATGCCAGCACAGATTAACCAAGCCAAGTAGCAAGTGATAGGACAGGAGGAAACAGCCTCAAGTTGTGCCAGGGAAGGTTTAGATTGGATATCAGGAAAAAATTCTTCACAGAAAGGGCTGTGGGTCACTGGAACAGGCTGCCCAGGGCAGTGCTGGAGTCACCATCCCTGGAGGGTTGGACAGACAGATGAGGTTCTCAGGACATGGGGCATTGCCAGAGACAGGTTATGGCTGGACTAGATGATCCTGAGGGTCTCTTCCAACCGAAAGGATTCTGTGGTTCTATCTAACACAGGTTCTGCTTGTCAAGCACACCAGGTCAGTAACACAATTAGTGTGATGTGTGTTTTCTCTACACCCAGCTGCAAGTCCCTTGAGTGTCTTTACGTTTCTCCTCCTCACCGTTCTTCTGCAATTCCCATACACTTGGCCTCTAAAAATACCGTTTATTAATCTGAAAAGAGGCTGAGATCAGTAGCCTAGACCTTTCCATCTGCGGATGGTCAGCTGTTTTCTGACGTTTGTATCCCGAAGATAAAGTCAGTAGCAGGTTTTTAAAGCATGAGGTCCCTGCGCTACCAGGGAGGCAGCTGATGCTCTCGGATGGGAAGGTCTGAGGGAAGCTCAAGCTGTTGCTTTGCATTTGTTCGCTCCCTGAGCTGTGTTCAAAGTGCTCCTGAGCATCACAAGCCTCAAAGACTTGCAATTAGATGCTTAGTTGTGTGGGGTTTTTTGTTTGGTTTTTTTTCCAAACTGATAAAATGGGTCCCTGGATTAACAGCATAGCTTAGTTCATAAGATTAATTAACTTGTGGTGTTGGCTTGCCAGCAGGAGCAGCAGAGGCTAGCAGAGATGAAGAGGCAGGAGCAAGAACAGAAGAAATGGCTAGAGGAACAAAAGGCTAAAGATTTAGCCCAAACGCAGCACCCAGAAAACAAAGAGGTATTTGTGCTCTCTGGCCAAACCGCTGCCAGGGCTGACAACAGGGTGCTTTGATCCCAGCGCTGACGCTGTTTCGATGAGCAGTTCTACCCCTGCTTCTTGTATTCCCTTTCAATAACGAAGGGATCCTGTAAGCTTTTTCCCAGGTTATCTGACTCCCAGCGGCCTTGAGTATTTCTGTGTAAATCCTGGGGGGAACAGGAGGGCAGGGGAGCGCAGGGTGAGCCAGGGCAGGGCGCTGGCTGAAGCTCGGGGCAGGAGCAGCTTTCAGTTGCGATTTCAGTTCAGGGCTGGGAACAGCCACAGGATGGCAGCCGAGCCAGTGCTGCGGGAACGCGAGGAGAGCCCGCACAAGTCTAGGGATCTTGCAGAGCTGTACTTTAATCTTTAAATGCAAACCCCGTGAAATGTGAGTAAATGTTCATGGGCATGCAGCCATGAAGGCCACCTTTTGTGGGGAAGAAAACCTCTTTCCAGCTTTCTAGAGATATGTTTCATGGGTGGTGAAATTTCAGTGCTGCTGTTCCCATAAAAGTGACAACAGTTTGTCCTGAGCTGTTATGTGCTCATTCTCTACACGGTAATAATCTGTTTAATAGTTAAACAAGCCTGAGGGTTTGGTTGCAGAGTATTCAAAGCCCATTACTCAGCTCCAGCTTTGAGGATGTAACAACTCCACTTAAGCCTTGCTTGCACAGAGTGGAACTGCTTTATAGAATCACAGAATGTCCTGAGCTGGAAGGACCCATCAGGATGATGGAGTCCAGCTCCTGTCCCTGCACAGGACACCCGCAGCTCACCCCGTGTGTCTGAGCACCTTGTCCAGTCTCCTCCTGCACACTGTCAGGTTGGGCCATGCCCCCTCCCTGGGATCAGTGTCCAGCACCTCTGGGTGCAGAACCTTTTCTGAATGGCCCACTGACCCCCCCGGCACATCTTCTGCCGTTCCCTCGGGTGTACTACATGCATCTCTTGCTGCCTTCTTCATGTCATACATAGCCAGTTAAGCAGCCTAATTAATCAGAAGGCAATGCAAAGTCATAATTGGCTCAAAACTTTAGAAATGGGTTGAGTTCTTGGGTCAGAACTGCGGAGCTGCCAGCCAGCCGGTTTTGCCGTGACGCGATCAGGCGAGCGTGCAGCGCTGGGGCGTCCCAGCCGCAGGCGCTCGGGGCAGCCCGCACGTGCAGCGGCGCTGTCGCACCTGACGCCCGTGGAATGTGTCTGTGTCTTTAGATTTCATCCGCCTCCGAGTCCTACCAGATGACTCCACAGAGCCGGAAAGCCCCGAAGCCCCTCGCAGTGAATACTGCTGACAACTACGGAATGGATCTGAACAGCGACGACTCCACCGATGACGAGAGCCACCCCCGCAAGCCCATCCCCGCCTGGGCCACGGGTGAGTGTCGGCAGGTCGATGTCTGTCCCCAGATCCTGGGCTTTGCTCCAGCCCAGAGTAAGACCCGCTGTAGGGTTTTGCCCAGTTCTTCCTACTCACTCCAGCGTGGCTGGAGTGCCGAGCCAAGGGCTCCTCTAGCAGTTGATCTGCAATAATGCTGGGGAACAAAGACTCTTTTAAACTGCCTTACCAGAGCTGCTGGTGTCACTTTGCCAGTGTGAAAGGAATAATGATGAACCAGTGCTCTGGCCTTGAGCCCGCTTGCTGTTGATTTGGCTTTGAAGAGCAAAGCGATGCCAGATGTCATGGACCAGTTTCAGCCCCGCTGTTGTTCTGGTCCTGAAATACTCAGTTCCACAATTTCATATTCCACCCACCCCAGGGGAGTGAAGAAATTGCAGGGAAACTGATGGTGTCTGCAGGAGGAAACACTGAGCATCCTCACCTCTTGCAAACTCACTCTGGTTCCTGAGCAGAACGCAGTCCACACAATATGTGCCCTCCGATTTATCCATGGTGAATCTTTAGGCTTAAACAGGGTGCTTTAAATCATCCAATACTGCAGGATTTCCCCCACTTGCGATCTCACTGTGATTAGAGATGAGCAGAGCAGGGACACGTTGCATACAAACGGCCTACACAGCAATTCTGGTTAAAAAACGTGACGGAAATGTTGTGTTGTGTTTCTGCAGGGGGCCAGCTGCGCCAGGCCGTCCTGCAGCAGTACCGGCACCCCCCCAGCCTCAAGGCGCTGTTCGGGACCATCGCGGTGCCGCGGCTGGAGAACATCTTCCTGAAGAGCAAGCCGCGCTACTTCAAGCGCACGAGCTCTGCGGTGTGGAGCTCCCCGCCGCTGCCCGGGGCCCGGCCGGCGCTCGCGCTGCCCTACGGCCTCAAGAAATAGCGAGGGGCTCTGGCTGGAGGGGAGAAAAGATCCTGTGTAGCGTCTGTAAATCTGTGGGTTTTAGTGTTGAATAAAGGCCAGTTGGTATTGCAAACTCTCCCATCTTCTGTTTCTGGGGCTTGTTTTCTCACTGTTGCTTTTGGGAGGTATTGCCTCGGAAAGGATGTGCTTCCACTCATCACAGGCCTCATTAGGCTGCTTGTCACTAATTGAGGCACATCTGAAATTCACACTCTTTTAGAACAGAATTATATACATTCTTTGTTTCAAACCAGAAGAACATGAACAAAGCACCCCATTGCCAAGGCCGCCCTCGCGCGCTCCCCGCGGGATCAGCTCCAGGGACACCAAATGAGGACGAGCTCCTGCCAGGGCAGCTGCTGGTGACGGCTCCCGGGAGCTTCTCCGGTGCAGGGGCTGAACGGCTCAGGCGCTGCACGGTGCACAGCTGCACACCGAGCCCGCGGGCCGGCGACGCTCCCCGCCGCTCCCAAACGGGACGGGGAGCGGGGCGGGGGCACCGCGCTGCGCCGGGAGCAAAGCCAACGCACAAGGGTACGGCAGGTGCCTCCTGAGACCGCGCTCGTGTTTTAACAGTCAAATCCTCCTTTCTTTTATAGCATGGCGAGTAAGGAAGAACACTGAAGCCGACGGGTCAGTGAGACCCTTGCAGCTCCCAGCGCGGTTCCTGCGCCTCTCCCGCGGTCCTGCCGTGCGCGGCTGCAGGCCGAGCATCGCTGCTCGCTCCCCGCTGAGCAGAATCCACCTAAGCAAACAGGAAAATAAACCCCTTTCCTCTTCTGCAGAATCCCCTGCCAAGAAATCCCAGGTGTACAACGAACACGCCTCTCAAGGACTGCGCAGCTTCCACAGGGAAATGCTTCAGTGCGTTCTTCAGCGCACACAGCGCTCAGCCGGCCCCAAACCGCGCTTCGCTCGCTCGTTTCTGTGCACGGCCTCGAAAACCCGTGGAGGAGCTTTTCTGTACCCTAAGCATTTCCAGTGGTCACATAGACACGTGGGAGCACAAAACAGGGAAGCCTCCAGCCCCCTTGTTTGAGTTGGAAAAAGAGCCCCAAGCAAACGGCCAGGTCACGTTTGGTGACCAACCTGTCCCCGAGCTCAGGAGAGGGGACACCTGGGGCTGCCAGCACAGCGAGCCAGCTCACGGCGTGCAGCCCTTCACTGCCCCTCTGTCCTGCCATGAAAAAGTGAAAAGAACATTTTTCAGGAAGGAATTTTATGTTATAATTTCATATTCCACTATTGTAGTCACCTAGATGATCAACTTCACACCATAAAAAGATTAAAATCATGTATTTCTACCGTCCTAGAGGAAGGTCACCAGATATTCACCACTTCTGTGGTTCTTAACAGCCATTTAAAAATAAACAGTATCCCAAATGGCCCCTTGAGGCCCTGGACACCCCTCCACAAGCGCTTCACATTCAGGAGGGAGCGGGGGGACCCGTTCTCTTCCAGGCCCCCACTTCTTCGCCACCTTTTGCCCGAGTGCCGAGGGACCCCAACCCTCCGCTGGAGCCGCTCGTGGTGCTGATCCCGCAGCCCCATGGCAGCGCCAGTGCCAGTGCCAGCGCCACGGAGCCAGCGCCACGGAGCCAGCGCCACGGAGCCAGCGCCGCGTCCGGGCAGCGGCTCACCCCGGCAGGGCGCCAGGGCACCCCGGCTTGCACCGCGGCTTTACCTTGGCTTTCATCCGCCCGCTCCCCAAACGTGGACCTGGATCCATCCCAGCGCAGCTGCGTGACCCGCTGGGCCAGCCCTCCGCGCTGCACGGTCCCCAGGTGTGCACCGCACATAAATAAATAAATAAATACCCCAGGTGTGCACTGCACATAAATACCCCCCGTATAACACACACCCAGGTGTCTGTGTCCCACTCACCGGCCCTCACCGCCGACACACAAGGTGCAGACACCGCTGCTCCCTGGCATGGAACTCGCTGCCCCTCTGCTCATCGCCGTGCTGCTCTGCAGCTCCCTCGGTAAGTTTCGCCGATTAAAAAACAAGGCTTTAAATTTTTTTTATAACCTTGAACTCTCTGCAGAAAGTATTCAGAGTACTCAGAGAACCATCAGAACACCTGTTGGAAAGGACGCCAGGAAGCAGCTGAAATGCATTTGACGGCTCGTTTAAAGCTGTGAGAGAACAGGCGGTGTCCCTGCTGCAGGAACTGTGTCCCCTCGGGTCCGGCTGGGGACGGCAGGGACACTCAGGTACCCGGCCTGCAGGAAAACACTCATCACAGCAGCCGGTGTAAAGCCCTGGGGATCATTTTCCTGGGGACACTTAGGGCAGGTTGGTCAGTCTGCCCGGGCTCTGCACCGCCGGACGGGGCCGGAGTCGGGGCCCATGCAGCTCACGGCAGCACCTGCACCGGGGGTGATCCGTCTGTCCTGCTGCTTCCAGGGACCGGAGCAGACACGGGGACCTGGTCCTGAGCAAAACCAACTCAACACGGCTCTTAGTGCACCATGGGTGGCTGCTGCGAGAGGAGAGGCTGCGGCTCACCACAGGGGGACCTGTGCCACAGAGCAGCTCCTGCAGCAGAAACGCATTTCTCTGAAAGCTTTAGAAAACCCCAGAGCTGAGAACACAGCCAGGAAAACCTCCGTGTGGTTTGCACGCTTTTACGGGAGGGTTAGCGGGCAGCGGCGGGTCTGGGGGGTCCGTCCCTCACCCACCGTCTGTCCCCAGGAGCCGGCTCTGCCCACGGGATCGTCCCCAGCCTCCTCCAGACGCTGCTCGAAGGCTCCGCCGAGCAGCTGCGCTCGGGCCCGATGGCTCAATACGCAGTCGATAACACGACCGGCGCTGCCCTGACCTCATTAAAGGAATGCATCGACGAGCTTTCTCCCGAGCACCTGCGCGCCCTCGTCAACCTGCTGGTAACTCACCCCCTTCGTTATCCTCATAAACGCCTGCCTGTGCACGCCTTGTACCCGGTTTGGCACAAAGGGCACCCCGATCCTCTCCCTGGAGCGTCCCCTGTGACCAGCCCAGGGTCTGTGAGCCCGTTACGCAGCGGGCGGTCCGTACAACGGACACGGGCTCTCCTGGCGGCTGGAACCCGCGGAGCCGCTGCCTCCGGCAGGAGCAGCCGCCCGGTGCCGGGTGCGAGCGGGACGGAGCCGGGCGAGCGCACGCGTCCCGGCGGCAGCGGCTCCAGTGACCGCGGGCGTGAGCCCGGATTGACCCCGGGTGACGTGCGGAGCTGGAGCCCCGCGGGCGGGGACGGAGCCCGTGTCCCCACGCGGGCTCTGCAGGATCACGGTGTCACCGGCCGGCGGCTCCGGCCGCTCTCGGCACGCGTGGTTTGTCCTGCCGCACTCCCGGCTCCCGCTTTCTGTTTCAGAACCTTGTTCGGACAGAGGCTTGAAGTGACAAGGTACTCGATCTGGCTGTTGACAACGCTCAGGACGAGTTCCAGTTCCTCATGCCCAGCACCTCTGGGAAAGCAACAAATACAAAATCTGCAGAAAACCAGGATGCTGGCCGCTGTTTTACTAAACCGTGTGCTGAGCACGACACCCATCACCTTCCAGACTACGGCAGATCTTATTTCTTTAGAGGAAACATCTAGATTCTAAATAAAATTCAGATGATGCTTTAAAATAATTCCTGTAACTTGTCTTTGTAAATGAAGGTCTTATTTCTCTCCTTCTTACAGTTAGGACAAACGCTGCTGGTTCTGTGCTCCCAGCACCCCTCAGCCTCACACGGACCCACGGACCCAGGAGGACGGGCAAGGAAAACGTGCATGTTGTGGCCCAGCCTGTGTGTGCCCCGCGCACGCTGCTCCGTGGAATGTCTGTCTGTCCCTCCGGGTTGTTCAGGCAGCTCATGGGGACTGGACTGTTCGGTTTTGACACCCCAGAGACACAAAGTGACTGTTCAGTCACCCTGGGCGGGCTGGGACAGCGACGACAAGTCTGGTTCGCCTGGTGGCCTCTGGCGCGTGTGGGCAGTGACACCGGCACGGGTGTCCCCAGTGCTGCGCCCCAGGCCCAGCTGTGTCCCCAGGCACTGCCCAGCGCTCTGTTGTGCCCACTGAGGTTTTCGGGGGTGTCACTCCGGGTACAAACCTGTGCCGCTGTCCCTGAGCTCCGGCCTGCAGCAGGGGAACCCCATTTCCCAGGGCCAGCGCCCGGCGAGTGCAGCACGTCCCCAAACGTGCCCCCGTCCCTCCTCACCCCGGGCACTGTCCCTGTCCCCCTCAGGGGCACCGGCTGCCCACGGGGGCTGGACGCTCCTCGGGTGCCGGTGCAAGGCGCTGGGTGCGCACCGGGTACTGGTGCGAGGGTTTGGTGCGGGGAGAGGAAAGGTGCCTCATGGGGACACAGGTGACCAGGATACCAGGTGTCTCGGTGACACCCGTGCACCCCCCCTGCCCCCAGGGACGCTGGTGTCTGTCTCCATTGTGTCCCTCCCCACCCCAGCCACAGGCACAGGACACAAGGTGCAGCTCACACATATTTTATTTGTTGTCCCCAACTGTGACAAAGGGCTGTGCCCAGGGTGCTCCCAGGCAAGAGGGGATGTCACTGAGGTGGGGGGATGACATGATGCGTCACTGGGGCTGCGGGGACAACACGGGGTGTCGGCACACATTGAGGGTGTCACCGGGCTGGGGGGACAATGTGGAGTGTTACCACGGCTGAGGGAGGGGGCTGATGACATGGGATGACCCTGTAGGGGGACAGGGGACATCCTCGCGTGTTGCTGTGTTGGGGAGGAGACACGGAGCGTCCCCATGTACATGTGGGGACTTGCTGGGTACAGGTCTGTCCCCAGGTACATAACAGGGTCCAAGACACAAACCCCTCCCAGAAGTGTCCCCCCTGGGCTGTGCCCCACGGTGACACAGACATCCCACGTCGCTGTGCGTCGCCCGCCCCGCGGCGCGTGCCCCGTCCTACCCGCGCTCGCAGATGAGCTCGACGACGCTGTGCTCCATGGGCACGGGGTCCAGGCAGCGGTGCGCGGCGCTGGCGGCCACCTCGTCCAGCAGCCCCTGCACCACGCGCTCGTCGGCGGCGAAGCGCCAGAGGTAGAGCTGCAGGTAGTGCCCGTCCACCTGCACCTGCTGCAGCCCGAACCGGCCCAGCGTGCGCAGCCGCACGCACTCCAGCAGCGTCTTCAGGCTGATCTTGATGATCCCCGTCAGCACCGACACCTGCGCCACGGGGACAGCAGGGACACGAGACAGCCAGGAAGGTGAGCAGTTTAGGGACCTTGGGGACACAGAGAGACCCCTGGGGACTCTTGGGGATATGGGGATGTCCCCCTGGCCTCACCTTGTTGAACTCGACAGGGCTGAAGATGTCGATGCGCTCGGAGAAGAGCTTCTGAATGTTGCTGAGCAGGTGGGTGTCCATGGGGGCACTGGGGACACCAGGACAGTCAGGGACGTGGGGACAGGCGAGGACTTGAGAAAGCCAGGGGATGAAGGGGCAGGGACACAAAGATGGTTTGGGGACACAGAGGAACATGACAGAACATGGGTGTGGGGACAGTCAGGAACATGCGGATGGTCACAGGACAGACAGACGGGACAATCCTGGGACACGAGGCCCATGGGGATCATCAGGGGATAAGGGGACAGTGCGGGGTGACAGGCTGACCTGGGGGTGTAGCTGGGGGCGTAGCGCCCGGGCGCCCGCGAGCTGCTGTAGACGGAGAAGGCGCGTCGGCTGGAGTCGCTGCTCTGCGCCCGCCGCACCCCCTCCTCGAAGAGCTGCCCCACCTGCGGCACCACAACTGCTGCTGGGATCCGGAACCCCCAAAATCCCCCTGGGAGCCCCCTGAACCACCCAGGGTCCCTCAGATCCCCTGGAAACCCCCTGAACCACCCAGGGTCCCTCAGATCCCCTGAGACACTCCAAACCCTTCTGGGACCCCAGGGATCCTCAAGGACCACATGGGGACCTCAGGGATCCCCGCTGGACCCTCCAGGGACCTCAGCCTTGCCACCTCCAGAACCTCTGGGACATCTTTACCCTGTAAGGGACTTCAGGGACCCACACAGGGACCCTCTGGGGACTTCTGAAGGCCTCAAAGACCTTATAGCAACCTCAGGGATTCCCTCCGGCCCCTTCAGGGACTTCAGGGCGTCTCTAGGGACCCTCTGGGACATCTGGGCCCCCCCGGCCCCCCACCTGGACGTCGATGGCGGTGATGTCCTCCACCACGCGCTTCATGACGGCGCGGACGTTGCGGGGCTCCACGGTGCCCAGCCAGTCGCGCGTCTCCACGCTCTTGCGCAGCATCTGGGCCACGGCTGCCCCCTGCACCTGCACGTAGTGGTCCAGCAGCCGCTGCGCCGCCGCCCGCGCCTCCGCGCACAGCTCCGCGGCTGGCGTCACCGCCGGGTCCCCGTCCTGGGGAAAAGGGACACGGGGACACGTGGGGACATCTCCCACGCCTCCACGCACAGCCCTGCCCGCACTGGCCCTGCGGTGGGGGGATATAAGGGACGTGGGGATGTCCTGAGGGAACAAGGACATCAGGGGACACATGGGACACTCCCGGGGCCGCCCCACCTGTCGCAGCATTGCTGCCTTTCACGTATCCTTGGGGCATCCAAGGGCACTTAGGGACCTGCAGGAGCCCCTTCGGGACATCTGGGAGACATTGGCACAGGTGAGGACCCCCCCGTGTGCGCCGCCACCCCCAGGGTCACATCCTAGATGGACACAGGGTCACAGGGAGGGGCTGGGGGACATTTTGGTGTCCCTCAGGGACATCTGGGGACACACAAAGACAGCAGGAAGATGCCCAAACCTCCACACACCCCATAGTCTGCACCACGACGTCCTGGCTGGACACGGGCTCACAGGGGAACTTGGGGCCATTTGATGTCCCCTTGGAGCCATTTTGGGGACAATCAGACCATTGTGGGTCCACTGGAAGATGTTCTGGGGACAGTGACGGAAGGAAGGTCCCAACGCCCCCACAGTACCTACCACCACGTCCTGAAGGGACACAGGGCCACCTCGTGACCCCGTGGGGACAGGCAGGGTCCCCCTGGGGCAGTTTGGGGCTCACCTGGGGGGGGAACTGCTCGTCGGTGAGGGTGAGGACGTAGCTGACGGTGGTGGCCTCGTAGTCCAGGCAGAGGCGGGCGAGCAGCAGCAGCAGGGCGGGGGGCGCGGCGGGGGCCCCCCGCTCGGGCGGGCTCTCGGCGAAGGCGCGCGCCGTGCGGCACAGCCAGCGCAGGAACGCCACCACCAGCCCCTCGCGCACCGCCGCCACGCAGAACTCCCCCTGCGCCAGAACGGGGGTCACGGCCCGGAAACACCCCGGGAACCCACCAAACACCCCCGGCTCCAAACCACCCCAGGGAACTCCAAACCGCCCCAGGGAACCCCAAACCGCCCCAGGGAACCCCAAACCGCCACCAGCCCCTCGCACACCACTGCCACGCAGAACTCCCCTTGCGCTGGAGAGGGGNGGCTGCCCCCTGCACCTGCACGTAGTGGTCCAGCAGCCGCTGCGCCGCCGCCCGCGCCTCCGCGCACAGCTCCGCGGCTGGCGTCACCGCCGGGTCCCCGTCCTGGGGAAAAGGGACACGGGGACACGTGGGGACATCTCCCACGCCTCCACGCACAGCCCTGCCCGCACTGGCCCTGCGGTGGGGGGATATAAGGGACGTGGGGATGTCCTGAGGGAACAAGGACATCAGGGGACACATGGGACACTCCCGGGGCCGCCCCACCTGTCGCAGCATTGCTGCCTTTCACGTATCCTTGGGGCATCCAAGGGCACTTAGGGACCTGCAGGAGCCCCTTCGGGACATCTGGGAGACATTGGCACAGGTGAGGACCCCCCCGTGTGCGCCGCCACCCCCAGGGTCACATCCTAGATGGACACAGGGTCACAGGGAGGGGCTGGGGGACATTTTGGTGTCCCTCAGGGACATCTGGGGACACACAAAGACAGCAGGAAGATGCCCAAACCTCCACACACCCCATAGTCTGCACCACGACGTCCTGGCTGGACACGGGCTCACAGGGGAACTTGGGGCCATTTGATGTCCCCTTGGAGCCATTTTGGGGACAATCAGACCATTGTGGGTCCACTGGAAGATGTTCTGGGGACAGTGACGGAAGGAAGGTCCCAACGCCCCCACAGTACCTACCACCACGTCCTGAAGGGACACAGGGCCACCTCGTGACCCCGTGGGGACAGGCAGGGTCCCCCTGGGGCAGTTTGGGGCTCACCTGGGGGGGGAACTGCTCGTCGGTGAGGGTGAGGACGTAGCTGACGGTGGTGGCCTCGTAGTCCAGGCAGAGGCGGGCGAGCAGCAGCAGCAGGGCGGGGGGCGCGGCGGGGGCCCCCCGCTCGGGCGGGCTCTCGGCGAANACCGCCCCAGGGAACCCCAAACCGCCACCAGCCCCTCGCACACCACTGCCACGCAGAACTCCCCTTGCGCTGGAGAGGGGTCATGGCCCAAAAATAGCCCTGGGAACCCACCAAACACCCCCCAGCTTCAAACTGCCCCAGGGAGCACCCCCAACTGCCCCAGAGACCTGCAAATCATGCCAGAGAGCCCAAAACTGCCACAGGGACCCCCAAACCATCCCAGTGAGCCCAAAACTGCATCAGGGGCCCCCCAAACCGCCCCAGGGACCCCCCAACCACCCCAGGGGCCTTCAGACTGCCCCAGGGACCCCCAAACCACCCCCAGCGCACCTTGAAGTAGGGCAGGCTGGCGAAGGCGACGTCGCGGGCAGTGAAGAGCTGCACGTAGGCCAGCACAGCCTTGAGCTGGCCCAGCACCGAGGCAGCCAGCGTGGCCAGCAGGTCGGGCAGGCCGGGCCCCTCCTTGCCGGGGGGCCGGGGGGCGGCCAGCGCCTGGCGCACGTCGCCCAGGCAGCCCAGGAAGAAGGTCTGCAGCGCCCGCAGGTACCGCTGCACCCGNGCGCGCAGGCGGCGGTGGAACCGGTCCAGCGCCCGCACCAGCAGCGACGTGTCGCCCAGCCCGCGCTCCAGCGCCAGCCGCCGCTCCAGCAGCTGGAAGTAGCGGTTGGTGAGCGTGGCGGCGAAGCTCTCCAGGCGGCCGCCCCCCGCGCCGGGGTGGCCCTGGAAGAGGCTGCGGTAGGAGGTGGCCAGCAGGCACAGCGTGCCCACGAAGGACGAGCTGCCGCGGTCCACGAAGTCCAGGATGTCGGAGGCGGGGGGCGGCGTGGCGGCCGTGCCGGAGGGGGGGTCGGCCGGGGGCAGCTCGGCCTCCAGTGCCGCCAGCTCGGCCTCCAGGCGGGCACCAGCGTGGCTGAGGAACTCCTGGCACAGCTCCTCTGGCGGCTCCTCCAGCTGCAGCAGCATCTCCACGCACTCGCTCAGCTCCTTGGGCTCCAGGGTCTCGTCCCTGGGGGGGAACAGGGAGATTACTGGGGGTGGTGGGGGCTGCAGGGTTAACAGCAGCATGGCAGGAAAATGGAAATGAGCGATGAGAGTCATCAGTAGGCTTCAGAGTAAACAGTAATTGAAAAAGCAAAGAGAAAAAAAATACTTAACAGCACATTCCAAAGTTAACAGTGGTTATAGCAATAAAAACCTCACCAAAGGCCACCAGTAGGCTCAGAGTTTACAATAATAATGAAAAAAAATCACTAAAACTCCTCAGACGGTCCCAGAATTATCCTGTTACCACAAACACATGAGAAAACCCCCTGTGACGTCACCTGGCAAATGCCCTCAGCAGCAGCCAAAGTTATTCCTCGCTCTGAGCAGGCTCTGCACAAGGGGTGGCTCCTGGGGGGCTGTCAGTCCACTCTAGGGTAAATACCCCCATCCCTGGGATGTTCCTGGGGGCTGTTATCATTAGGGTCCAGAATTAAGACCCCAACACCTTGAAAAGTGCTCTCCTGCAGCTGGCATCAGTAGGTTTCAGAGTCAACACAGCGCAACCACCATCATGCAACCAAGAAGGCTGTTTACTGGAATGGCTGTCATTAGTCTCCAGAGTGAAACACCCTCCTCAGCTGTCACCAGTAGGCTCCAGAGTGAACGCACCGGAGGCGCGCACGCAGGCGCTGGGCCAGCTCGGCCATGATGGCTTGGCTCTCGTCCTCGATGGCGCGGAAGGAGGGCAGGTGGCGGTAGTGGCGCAGCACGGCTCGGGCGCGGGCGTGGCAGCGCAGGGCCCGTGCAGGCTCGGCCCCCGGAGCCGCCCAGCGCCGCAGCCGCCCCGGCACCTCCACCAGAGACTGCAGCTTCCGCAGCAGTGCCTGCACCCCTGCGGAAACAGGACAGGGGGCAAGGGAGGGCAGGGCTGTCAAATATGGGTGTGGCCAGAGAGGGGCTGGGCTGCAAATTGAGGGTGTGGCCAGACAGGGGCGGGGCTGCCAAA
>VWYH01006445.1:221858-243921 GCA_013399365.1 Pampusana beccarii
AGGGGGCGGAGTGGCCAAATGTGGGTGTGGCCAGACAGGGGGCGAAGTGGCCAAATGTGGGTGTGGCCAGCAACTGGGGTGTGGCCGGCAAACGTGGGTGTGACCAGTCACTGGGGCGGGGCCAACAGATGTAGGCAGGGGCAGACATTGGGTTGGGGCTACCAAATGTGGATGTGGCCAGATGGGGCCCGGACTAGTAAAAGTGGGTAGGGACAGCAGCTGGATCTGCCCCCCGGGTCTACACACCCCTGAGATCTGAGATCTACCCCCAAGCCCCAGGATCTCACCCCCAGCCCCCAGCTCTGTCCCCACACCCCCGTGAGGTACCGGCGAGCTGTGCGCCACGGCGGTGCCGGTCCTGCAGCGCGGCACTGACGCGGGCGCTGGACGTGCTGATTGCGGCCATGTTGGCAGCCAGGTCGTCCATCTCTGCCTCCATGCGCCGGAAATCGACCTTCATCTTCCGGATGGTGTCTGGGGAGAAGCAGCCGGACGTCTGGATCCCCTGCCCGGCCGGGACCCCTCCAGACCCAATGTGCCCCTCAGGTCCCCCGGCGGGCACTCACCGGTGGCGGAGATGAACTTGTTGTAGTTCTCGTAGAGCAGCGTCTGCATGTCGCTGTCCAGGGCGCGGATCTCCCGGCCCAGCGCGGCCTCGCGCGCCAGCAGCTGCCCCAGGGGACACTCGCTGCGCACCTGGGGGGGCAACAAACACACAATTGTCTCCCAGCCCCACTGCAAGGCCCCAGATTCACCCCAGGGCCTCAACCCCCCCTGCAGCCCTTCTGGGATCCTCAGCTGCCCCCACACTCGTGACTGCCCCCCCAGGATCCCCAATTGCCCCCTCAGAGCCCCAACTACCACCTGGGGAGCCATAACTGCCCCCCAGCCCCTAAATGCACCCCTAGATTTGGAAATGACTCTCCAGAGCCTCCTTCTCTCTCTGGGGCCCTCCTGGGACCCTGAACCGCCTCCCAACAGCCCTAACTGCCCCCCAACCCCTCGACTGCCCCCTCCGGGGGTGTCACGGCCGGGGGGAGAGGTCGCTTCGGAGTCAAAGGTCACCTTGTTAAGGAAAACCTCCGGGTCGAAGTGGGGCCCGTTGATGTCGGCGGGGTCCGGCGCCGCCTCCGCCGTCTCGGCCGCGGACGGGCCGTAGTAGCGCTGGAGCGGCCCGTGGGGCCGGCGCCACCCGCTGCCGGGGCCGGGGCCGGGCTCGGGGCTGCCCCCGGTCCCGCTCCCCGCCGCCTCCGCCATCGCGCCGGCACCGCCGCTGCTTCCGGCCCTTCCCCTCGCGTCACTTCCGCCGGAAATCCCCGTCGCCGCGGCAACAGGCTGCGCTGACCGTCATGGCCGGACTGGGCCGGGCTGGTCCTGCCGCGTCCCGAGGGAGACCCCGGCCCCAGGGGTGAGCAGCCGGTGCCGACCCTGGCCCTGTGTCCCCTCCGTTCGTCTGTCCCCTGACTCCCGGTGTCCCCACGAACCCCCGTGTTCCTCTCCTCGTTCCCACACAACACCGGGTGGGTCCCCGTCCCCACAGGGCTACACCACCCTCAGCTGGTGGGTCCACACCGGGGCCGGGGTGCCTGGGAACACGGGGGAATTCCAAGGGTCAGAGAGAAAGTGTTAAAAATAGGAACAGGTTTCCTCTGCAGAGAAAGACAAAGGCAAATCAAAGCCAGATGGACAGTTGGGACTATTTAGTACCTAAACCATCACAGAAAGGTACTAAAGACAGTTCCCTCCGCAGCTCAACTTCTGAAAAGCCGCTTGTTCAGAGAACACAAGACAAAGGCACCTCCTGAGGCGGCCGAACCTGTGGAGCAACCAGGAGCTGCTGCTCCCAGCCTGCATTTCGGGTCGCCGAGGACGGGCTGTTCCTCGGGACAACGTCGGAATTGGGCTCCCAGGCAGCGGGTTCAAGCAGAACAACCAAGTGATTTGATCCTGGTATTTAGCCTTGCTAACATGCAAGCACAAGGAAAAAATCACTTAAGCAAAAAGTTCTAAAACCAGAGCTTTATTTACAGCAGTAAAAGGAAAACAAACCCGCCACTGTTATGAAGACCAGGCTGTTCGGTGGCCTCCTGTCAGAAAATCAAACCAAAGTCCGTCAGTTCACCCATCGTTCTTTGAATAGAAAGAGTTTGGACCA
Organism: Pampusana beccarii; assembly: GCA_013399365.1. Taxonomy (NCBI): domain Eukaryota; kingdom Metazoa; phylum Chordata; class Aves; order Columbiformes; family Columbidae; genus Pampusana; species Pampusana beccarii. The sequence goes on from VWYH01006445.1 coordinate 224,014, forward strand.
GAGCAGCAGGAAGAACCAGAGAAAGTCACTGCTGCCTCCTTTCTACTTGCCTTCCCTGCATGTTTTTCCCCATATGTGGAAAAGATGACACCTAGTCCAGGTAGGGTGGTATTCTGGTAGCAGTTTGGTGCAGCTGAACACAGGACAGCACAGATCTGTACCCAGGATAGCCCAAGGACAGAGGGTTTATTAAACTTCCAAGTATCGACAAGTCTCTGGATCTGTCGGCCCCATCTCACAAGCCTGGTACCAAACATCAGCAAGGGAGGTAACACCAAAGTGCCCCTTAAAAACTGGCCGCAAGACACGGACAACAAGGCAAGAGATAAAGACGTAAGCATTTAACATCAAAATCGTGTTATACATGAAAATCCATTTTGAATCAAACATCCTCATTTTATAAAGAGACGTCTGAGCCCAGCCCCAACACTGACAAGGAGCTGGTGGAAAGAAACACTATTTGAAAGGTCTGTCTGGAACATCTCAGAGACTCCACCACAGGGCAGACGGACAAAGGTGCTGAACAAGTCTGTCAATCGTGTTTTTTGTTCTGTAAAACCTGCAGAACAACAAGCTCAAGTCCCTGCTCTGGACACGAGATAATAGAGGATGAAGAAAACAACAATCAGTCCTGCTGAGACAGAACAGAGCAACTTGCGGTTCTCCCTCCCGGAGCGGGTCATGGTGGAGAAACGCTTCACACTGCCGGTCAGCAGGCCAGTCACACTCAGAAAATCCGAATCCTGAAGGGGGAAAAAAATGAAGATGGAGGCATTATAAACAGATGAAGAGATCCCTCAAGTGTCCCCCATTTCCTAGCTAAAAACATCCACACTTTTCTCCTAAAAAGCCTCAGCAGGTAACCCAGGAATCTGCTGTTCTTGCCTTTCCTCAGCGCACTGCGAGTCTCCACCAGCAGCCAATGCTTAAGCAGCAGATTGCTCGGGAAGTGGTTTTGGTTTTATCGGGTGTTGTGTGTCAGGATGACAGAACAGGGCAGCAAAGAACCGGAGCGGACCCAGAGCGTCAGCTTTGCTCCTTCCGAAGACGACAATGAACTACGGCGTCCCGGCAGTCCGTGTTTCAGGTGCTGTGGTAAATAACCCGGCAGATTCACACAGCGCTGCAGAGCTCACGGAGTGGCTGAGGAACAGGCCCCTGTCCCAGCGCCAGCCCCGGGAGGCACCTCTGTGGTCCCAGTGCGGATCTGCGTTTCTGAGGTGTCCCCGACACCCCCCTCTCTAGGTGCTGGATACACTGGCACTAGATCTGATGTTTATATGTCAAGATGTCCACTGGACACAGGTTTAGCTGCACACCCTGGTTTGCCAACCAGCCCCTGGGATTTAACTTTGCCTGCAAACTTTAAACTTCCACCGTTCAGGTCACTGCCAAAGCCGGCACAAAGAAATCACGCTTTTCCATCTCGTTGGCTCCTTACCATGCCATCCAGGTAACGGTTCTGCTCCTCAGCATCCTTGTCGATATCCAGAGCCAGCTGCACGGGATCAGAGAGGAAACAGGTATTAATGAATTTTTAATGCAGAGAGAACCTTTAATGCATCTAGTGCTGGTAAAATGTGAAATGCACATTAGAAAAGCAAGGCACTGCTGCCCCGGCTCTGATGGACACAGGCTTGTTCTGTAGAGGAGCAAGATTCTCATTGCAGTTTCAAGCTGTTGAACTTCTTCGGCTCTGCAGTGCTGAAACTTTCATATGTAGGACAGGAGCATTTAAACACTGAGGGACAACAGCAGGAATTCAGAGTCTTCCCTTCCCTGAGTGACCCCAAACCCACATCACTCCCATTAGAAGATGTCACTAAACCTCAGAAGGAAAGCAGAGATTCATAAAGCTGTCCCTGGCATTTCACAGGTGACAGTTGGCCATTATATCACCAACAGGTAAGAGTCATCATGTGTGGAAGGCCCCTGTATTGACCGCAGGGTGCATCTCCCGCGAGGCCCCACGGACAGCCCCGGTACCCGACGTCCCGGCCGCCGGCAGCTCACCGACTTCAGCCTGGTGACCTTGCTGGCCAGGCTGTCCGTCATGCGCTTGTTCTCCGTGTCCAGCACGTCCTCCATGGCCCCCGGGCCCTGCCCTGGGGAAAGGAGAGCAGGTCTGAGCGGCGCCCCGTCCTGCGTGGCGGCACGGCCAGCGCTGCCCCGGCTCACACGGCCGCTCAGCCGCCGCCTCGCACCCGCGGCCGCGCTGGGGTTTGCGCCATCAAACGCTCCCGAACCCCGTTTCACGAAAACACCTCAAACTCGCCCCCAACGGTTAGAAACCCCGGCAGCGCCCGGGCCGCCACCCGCCCGGCAGCACCGGGCGCCGTGCCCAGGCCGGGCTGGGGGGAACCGAGCGGACCGGGGCTCGTCCCTCGCTCTCCCCGGGGCTCCCCCGGCCTCACCTCGGCCCCACTCCGCCATGGCGGCCCCGGTCCCGCCTGGTCGGGCGGAGCCGCCCCGGTCCCCGCCTCCGCACGGCGGCCCCTCCCGCTGCCTCCGGTTCCCGTGCCGGGCGGGGGGCACGGGGACCCCTCGGGGCTGAGCCCNGGGAGGCCGGGCCGGGCCAGGAAGCGCGGCAGGAAGCCGGCGCGGCGGGAGGAAGGTGCCGCCGTTCCCCTTCCCTTCCCTTCCCTTCCCTTCCCCCGCCGGGCGGGCCGGGCTCCAGCCCAGCGCAGCCCGCGGCCCCGGCCCGCTCCGAGGGATAAACGTGCCGCAGGTACCGCCGGCGCTTCGCCCGGCTGTTTTGGGGCCAAAAGAGGGGTGAAAGGGGTTTTGAAAGGCGAGGGCAGTGCGAGGAGGGGCCGGGGGAGCGGAGAGCTGGGGACTGCGAGACACGCTGCGCCCTGCCCGTGTCTGTCCCCGAAACCGGCCGCGGTGGGTCCGGTGAGCACATCTGCCTGCACAGCTGGCTGCTTCCCGAGCCTGGGGCTGCCCCTCGCTCCCGACCCCTCCTGGCTGTGACAGGGGGTGACCTGGTGCTCCCAAGGATCCCCCGAACCCTGGGGTCTCAGCGCAGGGCCCAGGGCCAGCACGGCTTTTGTAACGAGGTCTGGCCAGCGCCTGGTTGTGGTGCAGGACACGGTACGTGGCCACACGGAGTCTGAACAGATGTATGTGCTCGCATACGTACTCAAATTTGCTGCTTTTTCCACCATTAGGAGTTGCTTTCCAGCACTGTGGGCTTGCACGGCTCTACTCGTGCCCAGAATAATCCCATCAGCCGTGTCCTTGTGCACATCTGCTCATTTACATTATTATCACGAGGCCGTGATTGAGCCGGGACACCCGCCGGCCCCGTCCGTGCGTTGTTACCGCCTGTGCGGGGCTGGGCCGTGATCTGGTGCACAGCCTGATCCGGCTCTGCACTGAGCAGCGACTGCGACAAAACCCCGACGATTTCTTCCTTTTCATCGCCCCAGAAGGTGGCTCCGCCCTAGGGCAGCCAGGAGGATCCTTTCCTGGCTGGCTGGCTTTCCCATCCATCCCTTTTTACTCCACAGGAGTGTTTCTGGATATTTTATTTTTATTTTCTCCTGTGCGGTAACAGAAATCAGGGCAGCGGGGAGGAGGAGGCAGCGAGCTATTTCAGGGCTGTTATCTGCTCTGTGTTAATCCCCTGGCTGGGAGGGGGGAGGCTTTCCCCAGTGCTTTGCTGGGAGGGCATGTATTAAACATTGAAAAGCAAAGGGAGGAAGAAGAGGATTAGAGGGAGAGAGGGGAAGCTGGCTGCTGGTTTTACTGGGGTTATCCATCTGCTCTGCTTTTATTGATGCAACAGCGTGAGAATCTCACTTGGGGATTTTTCTGTTTTGTTTTTTTCCCCTCCTTCCTTTCCGCACCCCTCTCTCTCCTGGCACATCTCCGGATGAAGATCGGTTATCAGGAGCCCTGGCAGCCCCTCGCCCCCCTCCTCCCGCGTTCACCTCTCACCGAAGCTGAGCCGTGGCGATGATGGAGCTGAGGGCTGTGGTGGCCACGGTGGAGAGCGGGGAGCAGGACACGGTGCTCAAGGTGCTTCAGGTCTACAACCGCGAGGTGAGTGAGCGGCAGCTGCTCCCAGCCCGCGGGCAGCCTGGCCATGCCGGGGGCTTCTGTGCCACCCAGTCTGTCTCCTCTGAGCGCATCTGTCTGCGCGTTACTGCCATGAAAACACCACAGACTGCTGCATATTCTACTTGCAGGTGGTTTATTGCTTGATGTTTTGCTAGGAAGCAGCTAAGCAGCCTCTATTTATATTGTTTTTTTGAGTCCTAGAAGTAAAGCACGTAGAAGGGATCTTTTAATTATTATCCAGATCCCAAGTAAAACCTGGTGTGGAAATACACCTCAGTGTGAAGATGGAGTAGGAGGAACTTTTATGTTAAGGCAAGGTTTGGAAGTAGCGAAAGGGAGGCCTGGGGAGGAGCTGCAGGTGAAATACTTGTCATCATTTGCAAGTAAAAGATCAGGAGAGGTGAATAGGGCTGGGCTGCTGGAATTTGATGCCTAATCTGAAAGCTGACAGTAAGAAGTGAATAACAAATACAGAATATCAAAAAAAGAATGGTTGGGAAGCAGAGATGGAAGCGTTTCTAACCTTAAAGTAGCAAAAGATTATCTGGGGGGGTAAATCCCTTTTGAAATAGACTCTAGTTGTCAGGGAAATTTCCTGTGGAGGGTTCCCACCGGGGTAGGGCTGGCCCTGCGGATCTCCGTGACTCGTTCTGCACCATCCCTGAGTAGGTGGGAGCCAGCAGGGAAAACCTGTGAACATTTTGCACGAGTGTGCAAGTGGGAGAGTGTGCCACTCTTTCCAGCAGTTGGTTTTGAAACAGGGGGCTGTTACAGAGAAGGAGCGCGTTCTGTTAGAGACAGTCTGCAGGACTGATGGCACCTGCAGCAGATGTAGGCTGGAGAATCTGGGGGTGGAATGGAGTTTGGTGTGTAACCAGCTGGAGGCATCAAACCACGACCTTGTCTGTTGAATTCCTCCAGCTGGACCCTTCGTCCATGTATCAAGTGTGTGAAACTTGTGAGAATGCCAGTGGTTTTGCTAGCCCGTCTAGATATGGAGCAATCAAAGAGGATTATGGAACTGCAGATAATCTCAGTGACTTCATAGAATCATAGAATCATTTTGGTTGGAAGAGACCTCAGTAACCACCGGGATCTGTTGGCAAATAACAAGGAGACAGCACTTTCTTTTGGTCAGGAAATGGAACGGTAAATATCAAGGGGAGCAGTGTGTAGGCACAGCTTCTTGGTGTCGCTGAGCAGGGAATTACCGGCTGTTCCGGGATGTTGGGATGGTGGTGAATGCCCACTTTGCTGCGGGGTTTACGGACAGTCCGTCTGTCAGGTGGGCACAGCGCTGGGCTGCGTGTCCGGCCTCCCTACAGAGCCAGCGGCCAAGGGCGATGGACAGTGATCATCACGGGTGTGTTTTGAGGATGGAGGAGAAATGGGGACCCGCGGAACAGCGGGGAGCTCAGTGAAGGGGAGTGCTGCAGACCGGGGGCACGGCCCCTCCGTGCTGCCCAAACCAGATCCGTTCCCCAGGTTGTGAAGCACATAGCTGGAGTTGCCCAAGTAGAGACAGTGTTGGAAAGAAAAGGTAGGACGGAAACTAAAACCTCTGTGGCAGGGAAGTTTTCCTTTGTCTTGTTCCTGTGGAGCTTTTGCTGCTTGTTACAAGCACACAAATATCACTGAGCTCTGTGGGCACCGTGGCACTCCCTGCCCTGCTGATTCCTGCTCTGTGCTGCTGGGGACTGTCCTTGAGGAGATGCGCTGGCTTTTGGAGTGCGTCCTGTGCTGCCTTCTGCCTGAATGCCCCTCTCTGGCTGGGACAAAGAGTTTTGTGGGGTTTTAACCTCTTATTTTGGTTTTGTTTTGCCCACACAGAAATCTCAGTGCTTCACCTTTGATGACGAGGAGCGGGAGGAGAGGAAGGTAGGCACACCCTTTGCTCTCTTTACTCGGATGTGTAAATCTGCTGCTACTCTGTACTCGTGTCCAGTAGGGATTGGTGGTGGCAGATCCTACAGGGAAAGAAACGAGTGTTTTTTGTTAACTGAGTTGGGGAATGGTCTGGCTCCAGTTTTCCCTTGGTAGCTGGTGGTATTGGATAAGGACCAGCATCCTTCTGGCAGTACCAGCCCCGTGGATTCCGTGGTGTGCACAGTCCCAGCCACGGGTGTATGAAAGGTCTGATCCCTTGTGTGTGCGGTGCAGGATCCCAGCGGGGCTCTGTGGGTGGGCAGTTTGCCGTGAGCCAGCGCAGGGCTGACCCGGGCCGGGTGTCACAGACCTGCAGCGGGTGTGAGCTGCTGCTCAGTGGAGGGGAACGCTCCTGCCTGTTCTGTGTGCTCCTGCCGTACTTTCCTGCTAGGACAGACCTTTGCTTGGCTGCACCTGGTTGGTGGGCTGGTCTGACTAAAGAATAGCTCTTGTTTTTTTCCTGGATTACTGAGCTGGATCAAACTCGTGGTCCAGTTTGTTTGATTGCACTAACACCTGTGTTAGCACAGCAGCTGTGTGCCGGGCAGCCAGGTGCAGAACGGGACCTCTTGTGTCTGTGCTGCTGCCAGCAAGTTTTCCCAGGTACAGCCTGACACGAGGGACCAGATCTCACAAGGTCTGAGCTCTTGCCTTGCGCTGAGCTGCTGCACAAGCTGGGATGGTCACACAGGCTGGGAACTGGGGCACAGCCCGGGGCTGCTCCGCTTGTTGGGCTGTGTGCTGTGGGATCCGAACTGAGCATCGCCAGCTCGTGCCTGGAGCTCTGTTCTGGAGCTTCAGCCCTGGGTGCACATTCCGAGGTCTCTTTAACCTGAGTCACGCAGGGGCTTTGGGTATTTTGAGTACTTTTAACTGTCTCCTTGTACAGAAGGAGCAGAGCAGTGACTGCACTTTCTCACTTCTCAAGGCTGTGCTTGTGAGGCAGGCTTTGTCAGCTGCAGCTTACTCAGTCCTGCCAGCCTCACGTTATGGACTAAATTTCATTTTTAATTCATTCCTTCCCTCAGTCCTTTGATTATCATGAAGTATAACTGGTTAGGCTGTTGAGCCAATTAGGCCTAGTGACAGGAAACCTTGCAATCCTGGATCACTTTGTGATATATGTGGGAGGACACGTGCTCTCATCTGGCATCACGTAGAGAGATGCAGTGAGATCCGCCTCACCGCGGTGCTGTTCTCTCCCAGCCGTTCTCTGCTCCTTGCTCGTCCTGGGTCAGGATCAGATGCCGGAGCCGAACACCTCCCGAGTGCAGACATCTCTAGACAACACTTGCAGCTGCCAGGGCAGAGCGTGGCAGGGTGTGAGAGAGAGACGTGTCGGTGTGTGAGGCATTGCTTGTTTCCATCTGCACAGAAAATGGCCCAGCTGCTGATCAAGTTCCTAGAAAGAGAACTGCAGCCATCCTGCCAGGTCACCTGCTTGGAAAGCATCCGCATCCTGTCCCGCGACAAACACTGCCTGGAGCCCTTCGCCACCAAGGAGGGCCTGAGGACCCTCTCCCGCCATGCTGGCATCGATTACTGCGAGGAGCTCATCCGGGAGGTCCCGGACTTGGATGTGATCCTGGAATCCCTCAAGTGTCTCTGCAACATCGTGTTCAGCAGCCCCAGGGCGCAGGAGCTGACGGCCGAAGCTCGGCTGGTGGTGGGCCTGGCCGAGCGCATCAAGCTGTACAACGAGAGGAGCCTTCCCCACGAGGTGAAGTTCTTCGACCTGCGGCTGCTGTTCCTGCTGACGGCCCTGAGGGTGGACGTCCGGCAGCAGCTGGCGCAGGAGCTCAGGGGCATCGGCCTCATGACGGACACCCTGGAGCTGACCCTTGGCGTGAAGTGGCTGGACCCCTACGAGGTCGCCACCGAGGAGGGACTTCTCCCACCCTTGCCTCGGCAGGAGACGGAGCGAGCCATGGAGATCCTGAAAGTGCTCTTCAACATCACCTTTGATTCCAGCAAGAGGGAGGTGGACGAGGTGAGCTCTGGGCTGTCCCACCTCGTTCGTGTGTCACTGGGCTGAGGTTTGGCTGCTGGTTTTCTCCTCCGCTTGTGTTTCCTCCTGTTACATATGGGCCCTCGTGCAGCCCTGGGTACATGTAGCAAAAGTCTGATGTCCAGACCTTCCTCCCTAGAGCACTGCCTGTCTGATGCATTATTAACCCTTAAGACTTTTAGAGCATTAAAATGTGAAAGTTGGGTATTTTTCCTTCTTACTGACACGATTCACTGCCAGGTAAACAGGAGCTGCCAGTTCCAGGCTGCTGGAGGGAGGGTTGGGCTGCGGGCAGCGGGCTCTGGGAAGCAGAGAAGCCCCTTTCCTGATCCAAGTTTTCACATTCTGTTTTGGGGCCAGGAAGACGCAGCTCTGTACCGGCACCTGGGTGCTCTCCTGCGGCACTGCCTGATGATCTGCGCTGACGGAGAGGAGCGCACGGAGGAGTTCCACAGGTCTGTGTTCGATAACCGAGTTGTCATCTCTGCCAGGAACAGCCCTGAGGTCTCTGGGAGGCGGGTCCTGCCTGACCTTGGCACTAACATCTCTGCTTTTTGGTGGCTGCTGGGGTCACTGGTGACAAGCAGGTGACTCTGGTTGGGCCTGCAGGTTCCTGCGCTGCCAGAGCTCAGGGACAGCCCTGCTCGCTGCGGTGACATCGCGTGTGGCAATGCCACTGTCCCCGGCCCGCGGGAGGACGTGCTTTCTCCAGCCTGCCCGACCCGGGGCCCACGTTCAGTGTCCTGTGTCAGGCCTCAACGTGCTACCCGCTGTGGTGGGCAGCTTGCCAGAGCAGATGTTTGGTACTTTAATTAAAGAGCCCGTGGCTGGCCTTATTAACTGTGTGTCTCTAGAGCCATGCTGAGAAATTGCCTGTGTCACCCTGCTGAGCATTGCTGGTCCAGGGGTGCAGCTGTGAGCAGGTGACACCGTCCTGCCCCCAAGAAAACCAGAGTCAGGGGAATTCCAAGCAATGTGTTGCATTGGCCACAAAGGGGAGGAGGAGAGATGCAGCAGGAGAGCCTGGAGAAGGATCTTTGGCCACCCAGAGTGGTCCTGCTTGGCCTCTGTGTCAAGATCCAGGGTTTCTCAGTGTCACTGAAGTCCCTTTGGACTCCCAGTGAGTAGTTCAACAACCCAAAGAGCAGTTTAATTTATTCCCTTCAGTGGCGTGAGGAGCTTGGGGTGCGGCCCAAGGACAACTTGGAGCTCAGGGTCCTCACGCTCCTGGAAGTCAGTCATGAACTTTCGTGTTTGGAGAGCCGAAGAACTGAGCAAAGATCCGTGACTCTGTGTTCACGTCTCTTTTCTGTGTTCAGTCACACCGTTAACCTTCTGGGCAACCTGCCCCTGAAGTGTCTGGATGTGCTGCTGACCCCGAAGGTGCGGCCGGGCTCTCTGGAGTACATGGGTGTCAACATGGACGCGGTCAGCGTCCTGCTGGGCTTCCTGGAGCGGCGCCTGGACAGGGTGAGCGGGGTCGGCACCCTTGGGTCAGGGCTCACGGCACCGCAGCCTGGAGGAGCCCAGTGCCAGCGCCACCGGGGCACCAGTAAGGCACGGCCGGTTCGGAGATAGCCCTTTGTAGGAGGGACAGTTTGTAAAAGAGGCAAAACTTGTGGTCGGTGGGACTAAAACAGTGTCTGTTGACTGGGAAGGTGACTGGGTCCTTGCTTTGAGGGCTGCGATGGTGAGAGCAGTGGAATAGTCAGTGATTAGCTGGCTGGTGGAAATATCCGTGCTCTGCTTCACTCCATAGTGATCTGGCGGGCAGCTTCTGGAAGCTTGAAGTTGCTTTATTTTCAAGCTATCTGTGGTTTTCAGTTCCTGGAGTCACTCCAAAGGGCCTCTGAATTTTACCACAGCAGCTCTCTGCTCTGGATGCCCTGCACAAACATTTCCAGCGCTGCCGTGCCAGAGAGCAGGGCCAGGAGGGGTGATGCAGCGCTGAGTTCCTGTGGCAGAGCCTGGAAAGCTTCGGTCTCCATCTGTTTCTCTGATGGGCTGTGCTCGTGTTCTCCACCACAAGCCAGACGGGCTGAGCCCAGCGTGACTGACGTGCTGCTCATCTTGTGGACGTTTCTGCAGGGCCACAAGCTGAAGGAGAGTCTGACCCCAGTGCTGAACCTGCTGACCGAGAGCGCCCGCGTCCACCGCCAGACGAGGAAGTTCCTGAAGGCGAAGGTACGTGGTGCTTCAGCCGGCAGCCGAGTGGCGCTGGCAAACCCCTGATTAGTGCCGTCCTCCACACAGACCTCTCTGCCAGGTTCTGATATACGTTGCTTGAGGCCCTTGGTACACAGCGTTTTTCCCACATCGTTCACGCTCTGTGGATTTATTGGTTTTAGCTGATTTGTAAAACAGGGACGTTTTCCCCGTCTGGCCTGCCGGTGCTGTCCCAGCTCCACCGGTCACCCCTCGCTCTGTCCTTGCAGGTGCTGCCACCGCTGCGGGACGTGCGGAACCGGCCGGAGGTGGGGAACTCGCTGCGCAACAAGCTGGTGCGTCTGATGACCCACATTGACACCGACGTGAAGCACTGCGCCGCAGAGTTCCTCTTCGTGCTCTGCAAGGAGAGCGGTGAGCTGCAGGGTTCTGTGGCTTTGGGGACAGGGAGTCCTGGGGCTCGGGGACAGCCGGCGAGTGTGGGCTGGGTGACACTCTGCAGCCGAGAGGAGCTTGTCCCTTCGCTCCCTCTGAGGTCAAAGCAGCGCTGGCATTTCTGGGTCTCCGCGGCCTTGCACCCAGGAGCAGAGCGGCTGGAGGGGCAGGAGGGAGGCACAGGGCGGGCTCTCCCCTTGTCCTGGCAGTGTCGCGGTTTGTGAAGTACACGGGCTACGGGAACGCGGCTGGGCTGCTGGCGGCGCGAGGCCTCATGGCTGGCGGCCGGGAGGAGGGCGAGTACTCGGAAGATGAAGACACGGACACTGAGGAGTACAAAGAGGCAAAGCCCAAGTAAAGCTCCCCCTCTTCCTGCACCTTCATCTCACTCCTGCTCTGCCCTTTCTTCATCCTCCTCCCCGCCATCCCCTTGTCCTGCTCTTGCACAAGTGCATTTCCTTCCGCGTTGCTCAGCAGCTTCACCTTCCGCTTTGACCTTGTGTCCCCCTCCCTGCCCGTTCCTTGGTGAAACGCCTCTGCGCTGAGAGGCTCGCGGTGCGGCGGCACCGGAGCGTGTGTTCGGTCCCTGGAGCTGGGCGCAGCCCTGGAGCCTGCGGGTTCCTTCATGCAGGGCCCGCTCTGTGCCAGACCTGTGCGTGGTGTGCACGAGCGGTGGGTCTGCACGAGCGGTGGGTCTGCAATCGGGGTGTGCACGAGCCGTGGGTCTGCAATTGGGGTGTGCATGAGGGGTGTGTCTTACATGTCTGACACCCCTTGCTGGCACCCACACATCGGGGTGCGCTGGGGTAAGGGATAGGGGTGGTCCCCTCTTGCAGCAGGGCTGGAAGTGCCAATTCCAAATCATAGAATCTGTTCTATCGTATTCAAATCATAGAATCTATTCTGTGATTCCATTAATTCCTCCTCTCCGTCTCCAGCCCCTGTGCTGCTGGAGGGCACTCAGCTTTTGTCTGTGGCTTTTTTCCTTTGCCTGCTGGTGGGTGGTAACTCACGGGTGAGGAGTGTGAGTCCCATACTTTCTACCATCCTGTTCACTGTGGTCTACAGGTTGGGTTTTGCCTTTTTTTCCACCTATGTTAGCTTTTTGCTCTCTGGCTTAAGGAGGGGGAAGAGTAGTTGTCTGCCCTTGTGCTCCTGGTGTAGAGCTGCGTGGTGGGATAGGTAGGATGGGGATGTCGCTCACACCGGAGAAACGGGGGGGATTTGTAGAGGGAGATGATTGTGTGTAGGACGTACAGAAAGGTCAGAAGCATCATGTGCACTGCGACAGCGCTTGGGGCTAAGGAGATGAGCAGCAATGACAGCTGCCTTGCTGCTGTGTTCTCTGCTCAGCAGAGGCGAGGGAGGTTTTTAAACAGCCCTTTCCATACCCCTCTGCTTTACCTCCCTGCCTCGCTCCGGCCTCACTGTTCTTCTTGCAGCATTAACCCTGTGACGGGTCGTGTCGAGGAGAAACTGCCCAACCCCATGGAAGGGATGACCGAAGAGCAGAAGGAATATGAAGCCATGAAGTTAGTCAACATGTTTGACAAGTTGTCCAGGTACTAGAAAACTCTGTGTTTGTATTAGTACCTGCGTGCCTGTGATTTACATTTATCGCAGAGCTGTCTCTGAAGGGATTCCCAAGGCCACCACTAACCGAAGTGCTGTATAAGAGAGTGGGAGACACATGGGGACATGTTGCCTTCAGCTGCGGGGAAGGCAGAGCAAGCCCCACACAGCTCTTTGGCCTGACGGCGTACCGTGGAGTTCTCTGCATGTCTGCGCTGTTTCCGAGCACCTGCTGGCCCCCAACCTCAGCCGGGTGCTCGGCAGGAGCAGCAGCGCTGTCCTGGCAAGGCTGCTCGGTAGGAAGCAGTGATGTGGGGACAGATGGCACCAGTGCCACCAGGTCCTTTCCCTGCAGGAGTGCTTGCTCTTTTGTCCATCGTTCGTAGGTGCCACAGAGGAGCCCAGAGACTGGCACCCTGAGGGTGGGCGGGAGAAGGCAGTGCATTTACTGTGTGTACTGGAGGAACGCTGGTGCCAGTGCTGGTTTTCCTCTGAAAACACAGTGGGGCCCTAAACCTGAGCCCGTTCCAGGGAACCTGAGAATGGCAACGCTTGTGGGTTGCGCTTCCAGCCATCGCTTCAGTGTGCTGGAGGGTTTAGGGCCGGAACTGTCCCCCACTTCTGAAAGGAATCCTTGGTGGTGGCCTGGGTTGTTCTGGGCTGCCTCGGGCGGTTTCCCCAGCCCCGTGTTTCTGCTGCCGTGCGTGTCCGTTCCTGCGCTGTCAGCTCAAACTTGTGTTGCAGAGAGCAAGTCATCCAGCCCATGGGCATCACGCCGAGCGGCACCCTGGCCCCCATGGAGAACGCCCTCCGCGACATGGCCGACGAGAGGTCGTCCTCCGACTCGGACCTGGGGCTGGACTGACCGCGAGCGCTGGGGAGCCCCCTCGCGCCCCCCAGCACTGGAGCTGCACTCGGGGCTGGTGCCAGGCCAGGGCTCTCCCTGGGGAGGGCGCCGGTGCGGAGCAAGGGGCACCTCCTGCCTCTCCGAGTGTCACAGCCAGGGCCAGGAACGCCTCCTGCCTCCACCAGCCCCCCCGGGACAGAAACACCTGCCTCTGCCGGCCCCCAGGACCAGGAGCACCTCCTGCCTGACCCAGCCCCACAGCCACCGCTCCTTCTAGAGTCTCTCCATGGCCCAGCTCCACCTCCACATCTCCTGCCAGCAGCCTCGAGGTTTCATACCCCAAATTGCTTCCAGGACTTTGCAGTAGGTTTTTTTTTTTTTAATACGTGATATCCGGGGAGAAGGGTGGGTGGGAGGATCTTTCTGTCACACCATCGGGGATCAGTAACCTGTGAGCATCTTACGTGTGCTGACACCAGTGCGGCTGCATGTGTGGGGAGCTGCTCCCAGGGACGTGGGTGGAAGGTGGGATGGCAGGAGGGGCTACGAGCGGCTCCCGAGGGCAGCTCTGGGGGAGCAGGGCCTGCAGGGAGTCTCGGCACAGAATCATTGCACCGTTTTGCTTGGAAAAGACCTTTAAGATCATAGAGTCAACCGTTACGGCATAGTGCATCCATTTCATCAGCAGGTGTGCGTGTCTGTGCAAACCCAGAGTGTGGGAGTGTGGGTGTGAGCAAGGGGGTGTCTGTGCAAACCCAGAGTGTGGGTGTGAGCAGGGGGAGCAGACACGTGTGCTGTGGACAGGCCCGTCCAGCCCCGGGCAGCCCGCAGCGTTGCCGTTGGCCGCAGCGGGAGGCGGCAGTGCCGGCCGGGAGCACCCGTGTTCAGTCCCTCGCACTGTGCAATGGTCCTGCTACCACAGAGCTCAGGTTTTGGCGTGGGCCTTTCCCCATCTTTCCGAATGAAAAGCCAACACCTGCGCTTTGCTGCCTCCGCACCTGCCTTGGCTTTCCCTGCTCCTCTGCCCAGGGCTGCTGGGGGTCCTGCCCTTTGCTGTGGCTTAGAGCTGTCTTGTCTTTGTTTTTTTTCCTTTTTAAAGAAAATTGGTTTAAAGAAAATCTTCCAGTTTGTCTCATGTACCAGAGTTCCAAAACTTACTATCACAAGTAGGAATGCAAAAGTGATGCTAGAATAAAGAAAACCTGACAAATGGGCGTGTGGCAGTGGTTCCTCGGAGGTGAGAGCTCTGAGCAAGTAAGGAAATACTGTTTTTTTCTGACTAGCACATGGTTCTACTCCAATCACCCTGAACTCTGCAGTTTTATTTGGGAGGCAAAACTGTAGCATTAAACTGGGGCTAAGCCAGCACCTTTCCCTGCACCACGACCGAGTGTAACGGGATGGAGCGGCCTGAAGTGACAGCACTTGAGGATTGCAAAACAATCCTGGCGCGACCCCGGCCCCCAGGCGGGGTTGTTTACAGGGCTCTTCTCTGCTCTGCGGGCTCCGGGGTTGGACGTTGCGCACTCGGCTGGGGCTCCCTCGGTGCGGGGGGTTTGCAGGCGTCCCGCCTGGGTGTCTTTGGGGGTTGGTGCCTGTTTCCTGAAAAGTGTCTCCGGGGTGAGGAGCTGAAGGTGTGCTTTGTGCACTTCAGTGCTTCAGGAACTCGTATGTTTTTTTAGCAGTAGTGATTAAAGTTCCCAGCTCTCCCAGGGATACACAATGTGTGTGTAAAACTGACCCACTAAGACTCAGGGATGGGCTCCTGTCACGAGAACAGTTTCAGTGGATCACAGCTGGGCTTTGTAGGCCAAGTGCATCTCTCTCTCTTTTTTTTTTTTTTTCTTTAAAGTAATTTGCAAAAAAATACAATGTGAAAGTGCAAACCTCTGACCTCTTTCCAGCCGTTAAAGCTCTTTGAGGCTTCCATGCAAGAGGAAAAGCGGGCTGTGTATTTTTAATGCAGTGCTTCTCGTATTGTCATATTCAAATTTTCTGTCAGGCTTAAACCCCTGATTTGCAACCGACAGGCTGTGCTCTGGTAACCCCGGCACCGGGGCGGGACTGTGAGTGGGGTTTGCAAACCGGGCAGGTTAAAAACACCCCGAAGCAACGCGCCAGGAGGCTCCTGGCACTCTGCAGTGAGAAACCAGCCCTTTGCTGCTCTGGCGCGGTCAGACGCAGCCGCTGCCCGTCCCGCTGCCAGCTGAGCAGCCGCTGTGCTGGGATTGTGCGTTTGGACAAACATCTGCTCCGAGCGGGAACTCGTTCCAACCTTCCTTGGAGGCCGTGGCCGGGACACCGCGACCAAACGCGCTGTTCCGCAGAGTTCGCGGGGCTGTGCCGCACGGCTGTGCGTCCCCAGAGCTGGGCTGGGTCACAGCGCAGGAGTTTGGGTCCAAATGCTGCTGATTCTGTCAACAGCCACTGGACGGTGTTTTGGGGCTCCAGCGCTGCCCTGGCAGAGCTTTGGGTACACGGTCAGGGCTGTGAAAGAAGTGGTGGTGGGGACAGAATGTGTTAAAACTCGAGGGAAGGTGTTAGGTTTACAGGAAACCCCTCAGGTGACAACGGCAAAAGAATTAGACTCTTTTTATTATTAAATAATTAACACTGTAGTGATTTGAAAGTCTTCCAGCAGCGTGGGCTGGCGTTCCTGAACAGGAGCGGGGACAGCCCCTCAGGATGGCATTCGCCCCCTGGTTAGCGCAGATTTCATCCGCAGAATCAACACAACAGGTCTGCAGCAGCGGGAAGACGGTGGCCGAGTCCCTGTGGAGCAGCCGTGGCTGAAGTTGAATGGCTCGAGAAGAGGGAGACCCCAACGGCACCTGCACTGCATGGCTCGTCTGACCCGCTGGCACGAGCCCACGAGCTCTTGGCCGCTCCCGCTGACACTCCGGTGGCTGGTCGTGGTGGAACGGCGTGCGGGTGGGTGACAGCTGGAGCCGGGGAAGAGGAGAGTCCCAGCAAGTGCCGAAATGAGGTGCTGAGGAGGGAGCAGAGTCCCGTGGCTGCATCGGCTGTTCTGACAGCGCCGGCAGGAGCACTTTGAAGGGCAAAACCAGTTCCCAGCTCGGCACTGGGCTCTGCTCAGCAGGACTGGGCCACCAGCGTCCCCTCACAGCCCGCCAGTGTGAGCTGCGGGGCCGACGGCCTCCTCCCGGCTCCCTGCCGCGACCCGCTCTGCCACGCTGGGCGCGCCGGCTCCGCGTCGCGGCGACGTGGCTCTCCAGCGGCAGGGAGCCAGCCGGCCTAGTTGTCTTTCGTATGCAGCTGAAAATAGAGCAGAGAGCATTTGAACCTTCCAGCCCCGGCAGCTCGGCCAAACCCCAGAGCGAGGAGGAGTTTGGTTTTCAGGCTTTCCCACACTTGCTGCAGCTTTACCCATTGGTGATTTAGAGCAGCACAAGCATTAAATCAAGAGCTGGTTGATCTTGTACAAATGCAAAAGGGCTTGTATGAAAAATCTAGAACCTTACTGAAAGACTAAGAATTCCTACTCATTCTGACACCATAATCTGATGAAAGTAAGAACAACCTGAATGCTAAACTTGGAATCTTGAAGCCAGATTTTCTCCTGGTTTGAAGAAGTCACATATGGACAGTGTATCTGTTAAAAATACAACTGTTTGCTCGCTACGGCGAGTCGGCAGAGCCCCAGCGCAGGCAACGAGCTGGGCCTGCACAGCACTAAACTCAAGGTAATTAAGAACTTGCTCTCCTACAATTTCTCACTCCTGAAGATCTCAGAAGATTGCAGATGTAAGAAAAACAGCACAGAGAAATAAATGATCAGCGGGGAAAAAGGTCAGGTCTGTAGTTAATGATTCACAGCTGTTGGGGGAGCGAGTCCCTCGCTCCTGCCTGCTGCGCCCTGGGTGTCCGACCACTCTGCACCTCCTTGGTGCTCAGGCAGTGCAATTAGAGCCTCCCCTCATTACTGCTGTTACTTAAGAACAGGAACGCAGAGGCTCAGAAGGGAGCCGGGGCTCTGAGCCCCTTCCCACCTTTTCTTTTTCCTTCTGCATCAGCATTTGCATCTCCTCCTTCCAGTCCAGCAGCTCCACCAGCGTCTCCACGCCGCTGACCACGTCCCCCAGCTGCGCGACATCGTTGTGGCGCTGCCGCCAGGCAAAGGGCCCCACGAGGTCGCGGTTGATGAGGACACGGGGCACGGAGCTGCGCACGGCTCCGGCCAGGCTGGCGAAGGGCTCCACCTGCGCAAGGAACCCGCAGGGCAGGGATGGTCACCTGCCGAGGGCACCGTGGCGAATTCATGGCGCACCCCGCCTGTACCCAGCTGTGACCAGGCTGTGGATGTCCCTGGTTATCTGGTCACCTTCCCTCAGGCAGCTGCAATCACCTCTCTTGCTCCCAGGTGCCCACCCAAGGCTTTCAGAGCATCTCTCAGCACATGCACCCCATTTCTTATCCTGCCACCTCAAATTTTACCTCAAAGCTGCAGTTTCTCGCCTTCTCTAAACCCTCTCTTTCCTCCCCAGCCCGCTCAGGCCCCCTGTGCCTTTTTCTCCTGGTGAGCGGGGCTGTCCACAAATGACAGACCTCCAGGGACGTTCCGATGACGAAGAGCAGGTCTGCCATGGGGAAGTCGGTCACGTGCAGGAAGAAGCGCTGCGGGAGCTCCTCGCCAAAGAACACGATGTCGGGCTTGACGACTCCCGTGCAGACACGACAGTGCGGGACCTTGTCTGCCATGACGTCCCCCTGCAGCAAGAGCGCCCAACACCGGCGTTACGGGGCAGCAGGGCCAGCACCGCAACACGTCCTCACAGCAACATCCAGCCCCCAGGCTGGTCCCTCCAAAGCCAGGCATAAGAACAGGTCTGCAGCAGGTTCTCCTCCTGGTGTTAACCTGTGTGTTGACGGCACTCACCCTGAAGTCCTCTCCTGGGAACTTCCTTCGGCAGACGGTACACGTGGCAGTGGCAAAGGTGCCGTGGGCTTCCACCAGCCTGTCGGGAGGGATCCCCGCAGCTGGAGCACAGCGTGGGGGAGAGGACCAGCTCAGAGGGAGGTGACCGAACCACAGGCTCCCCGTTCGCTGGGCGTTTCCCCAGCCCTGTCTCCCGTTCTGCTTCTCACCCTCATCTCTGAGAGGCGGGGAGAGCCAGCTCACCTCTCTCCAGCCCGTCGATGTTCTGGGTGTAGAGGCGCAGCAGGAGCCCTTTGTCGTGCAGAAGCCTCAGGAAATAGTGGGCGTAGTTGGGTCTGTAGTTGCCAGGGTAGAGCTCCTTGGCCAAAGTGAAAAAGGGCTTCGGGTTGGCAAAGAAATACATCAGTTCAAAGATGGCCTCAGGGTAAGGGATGTCGTATTGCTGCAGGTTGCTGTAGAGCCCACTCCCCGGAGACCTGTGGAGAGCAGAGCAGGGCTGGAGGAACGCAGGACGAGATGCCACCACCCCAGAGCCTGACCGAGGTGTGACAGAGCAGCCAGCCCAGCCCTGGGTTCTCTGGCTGCTTTGTGCTGTCTGTCACTGCAAGAGCAGCTGAAACCAGCTCTGCACAGAGGAGAACCTGCCTTGAGCGGCTGAAACCAGCTCTGCACAGAGGAGAACCTGCCTTGAGCAGCTGAAACCAGCTCTACACAGAGCAAAACCTGCCTTGAGCGGCTGAAGCCAGCTCTGCCCAGAGGAGAACCTGCCTTGAGCGGCTGAAACCAGCTCTACACAGAGCAAAACCTGCCTTGAGCGGCTGAAGCCAGCTCTGCCCAGGAGAGCGTGGCTGTGCCTACTCCAGCCTGGCACAGATTAACAAAACGGGCTGAGAGGAGAAGCAGGCACCAGCATTATTGAAGGCGAAGCTCTTGGCCCTCCCAGCCCTGGAAAAGGACAAACGAAGTGATGAGGCGTTACCTGAAATCCGGGATGCCGCTGGGGGTGCTGATCCCCGCGCCAGCCATCACCACCACCCGCCGAAACTCCTTGTGCCGGATCCGCTCCGCCACGTCCCGCAGGGTGAGCTGTGGGCTCCCGCCGGCTGCCCCGCTGCCCCTGCCCAAAAGGGCTCTGGCGGCAGCGGCCACGGAGAACGGCCGGGTCCCCGGGGCCCTGCTGGGGACACAAAGCGCGGCAGGTACAATGTACAGACAGTGATGCAGCTGAAGACTGCGCGGGGGGAAAACCACCCTGAGAATTTTGCAGAAAGCTCTTCAGTGGGCAGGACTGGGTGGTGGTGCTTAATGAGGAGAAAGCTCAACTGTTAGTCTGATCCACGGGCAGGAGCAGGAACTCGCCATTGCACTTTCTTGTGCAGATCTGGAAATGCCGAATACCCCCATGAGAGGGGTTTTTTGCACAGGGCTGGGAAGCAGGAGCGCTGGGACTCCAGAGTCTCACAGTTGATTTACGCCACACTTGGGCTACAGCAGACTCTTTGATGTCCCAAATTTCAACAAGTTTCTAACAGGGTGACGTGCTCGCCCTGGGACTGCGATGCTGGGTCAGCACGGACGTTTTCATTCTGATCCCCCCAGGGCTCTGCCCCGAGACAGCTCCATGTGTAAATGGCCTGTGTGCCCGTCCTGTCTGTGTGCCCGTCCCTGTGTGCCCGTCCCTGTGTGCCTGTCCTGTCTGGGCCTGTCCTGTCTGTGGGCCCGTCCCTGTGTGACAGTCTCTGTGTGCCAGTACCCGTGTGCCAGTCTGTGTGTGACGATACCTGTGTGACAGTCCCATCCGTGTGCCAGTCCTCTCCGTGTGCCAGTACCTGGGTGCCGGTCCCCGTGTCCCCTCGCTGTCCGCCGCGCCCCGGCCCCGCCGGGCCAGGCCCCCCAGGCTCCCGCTGCCGCCCCAGTGCCCGCGCTCCCACAGGCTCCGCCAGGCTGCGAGAGAGCGCGGGGCGGTGAGGGGCGCAAGGACCCCCGGGCCCG
>VWYH01006445.1:243930-280726 GCA_013399365.1 Pampusana beccarii
CGCTCCGGGCCCGCCCCGCGCTCACCGGCCGCCAGCAGCGCGCCGCTCCGCAACCCCCGCTCCATGGCCGGGCCTCGCCGCCGCTACCGCAATGCCCCGAGTAGCCGCGCCCGCCACCGCAGCCGCCCCTCCGGCAGTGGCCCGGCCTGGCGGCCCATGCCCCGTCCCGTGCGGTCCCGGGAGGTTTCGGGGTGTGTGTTCGCGGAGGGAGCGGGCGGGCCTGGGGGGGCCGTTGCTATGGCTACCGCGGTGTGGGGTGTGCGATATCCACCTGGCCCTACGGTACCCAGCGTGCCCCGCGCGGCGCCGGAAGTGAGTGTGCATTTCCGGCGGGCGCGAGCGGCCGGTGTTCTGTCGCTGCCGCCGGTCCCGCTCCCGGTGCCGCCGCCATGAAGGACGTGCCGGGATTCCTGCAGCAGAGCCAGAGCGCGGGCCCGGGACAGCCCGCCGTGTGGCACCGCCTGGAGGAGCTCTACAACAAGAAGTGAGCGGGGGCTGCCCCGGCCCGGCCGCCGCTACCGGGTGTCCCGGGCGCTGCTGGGGCTGCGGCCCCGCGCACCGCCCGCTCACCTCCCCGGGCCGGGCGGTGCCGGCCGGGCACACGGAGGGGGCCCAGGGCCCGATGGGGGCTGGAGAGCCCCGGGGGAACGGGCAGTTCCCGCCTCCGCTCTGTAGCTTAACGATCGTTTAACGGCCCGGCCGTGGGGCCCGATGTCCCGGTGGCTTTCCGGGGGTCACAGTGTCCGTGCTCTGCGGGCGGCTCTGCCACCAGGTCCCCCTTCCCTTCCGGCTCTGTCACGGGTCACCGCGGGGACAGGGACGGGCGGGTTCCGCAGGTTTGGGGGTGAAATACGGGGTGTGATGGGACCCGAGGAGCCGGTGTGAGGAGTGAACTCCCCGAGCGACCCTGTGGTTCTTTGAGCTTGTGTGAACTCACCGAGCGGCTCGCTGGTTCCCTCAGTTTGTGTGAACTCACCGAGCGACCCTCTGTTTCCCGCAGGCTGTGGCACCAGCTGACGCTGCAGGTGTTGGACTTTGTGCAGGACCCCTGCTTCGCCCAGGGCGATGGGCTCATCAAGGTGAAGTGCTCCCCTGTCCCCACGTGGTTTGTCTTTCTTCAGCGAGGATGAGTGACAGTGTTTCTGTACTAGTGTAAATTAAGCAACCTGTGACTTAACTCCGGAGAAGGATTAAACTACATAAATTTGGCTTTCTGGGGTTTACACACCTGCTAAAATTGAATATGTCTATTTCAGAAGCCTCAAAATGATTCTTTAATTTTATTCACTCCAGAGTTTGAGGAGGGGAGAGGTGCAGGGGGAACATCTTTCTTTCCCTTTTCTAACAAGGGGTTTACAGCTGCAGGTGTAGGGTGGACAGTCAGGTGTTCACAAACACTTCAGATATTCCTCAGGTTATTTCCCACTGCCTCCATTTATGACTGTCTGTATCTTTGTACCTGCAGCTGTACGAGAACTTCATCAGCGAGTTTGAGCACCGGTGAGTGTGTTCGCTGGGGAGTTTGGGGGGAACCTGCTGCTGAGCGAGGCTGTTCCAACAACGAGCTTTTTGTTGCAGGGTGAACCCCCTGTCCCTGGTTGAGATCATCCTGCACGTGGTCCGGCAGATGACGGGTACGTGTCCCCACCTGCTGCTTGCGGGGTTTCAGCAACTGCTGTCTGGGAAACGTGGCCAGTTCATAGTAACCACAAAATCTTCATCGTGGAGCTGTTGTCTTTCAGTGTATTCCAAGGGAAAGTGCCAACTCAGAAAGCTTGAGCAGTTGCTGCTCCGTAGAGTGGCAAGTTCACTGGTTCTCTGGACAAACGGCTGGTGAGCAGAGAACCCGGCCTGTGGCAGCAGCACCTTTGGAGGCAGAGCGATACACTAGAGAAAAAACATGTTCCAGTCTTCACAAGTCCGCTGAAAAGATGTATTTCTAGGCTGAGATTTAGTTCCACAGGAATTTCTGATATTGCTGCTTTTTTCTCTCTCTATTTCAGATCCCAATGTGGCCCTCACTTTTCTGGAAAAGACTCGAGAAAAGGTATTTTTGGAGTTGCTCTGTCTGGCAGTCCGCCTGCAGGAATGGTTTTGTGTATGAGCTCGTGCGGTGTGGCTGAGGAGGCAGGTGTGTGTGTGTGTGTAAACCCGTGCTGGAGGAGACCCGCTCCCTTTCTCCTGAACAGCTCCATGTTTCAACGCAGGAACACGTTAACGAGTGAAACACAACCAGCGCGGCCTGGCTGTGAGGGTGACGCTCTCCAAACACGTCTCTCTGTGTAACTGCAGGTGAAGAGCAGCGACGAAGCCGTCATTCTGTGTAAAACGGCCATCGGCGCGCTCAAGCTGAACATCGGGGACCTGCAGGTCACCAAGGTGAGGTGGCGACTCGAGCAGTTCCTGCACGCGGGCGTTTTGGAGCAGTGACACTCGGCAGTTACTCCAGCGCAGCCGTGCCCGTATCTGTGCTTGTTTAAACGAGGAGAAATCTGCAGCTCCGGGGCTTCCAGGCAGACCCGCAGTTCTGCTTTACATCTCGTAGGCTGTAAAAGCACGTGTGTAGTGCTTGTGGCCACATCTCTGGAGTGTCTATATGATTCTGGTGCGTGTAGAAGAGGGAGAAATATCTTGAAAGGTTCCCGTTTGCAGCTTGGAGGGTCTCAGGAATTCAGTGGTGTTTATGCTACTTGACGAGCTGTTAACGATAGTTGAGTTCAGTATCATTTCTTGTGCTAGGCGCATTGTTTATTGTGTCTTTTGGCTTTTTTTAGAGCTCTGTCTTTAACCTAGGGTGAGGTTTTTTCATGCAGTGCAGTTTTATATCTCTTAAGCACTAAGTTGGGGTTTGGTGGGTATAAGTACATATAAAGTATGTCTCTAGTTACAGAGGGGGTGTGTGTGTTTTTTTCACCTAAGTGCTCCGTTAAACGAGAATGCCATTGCTTTATTTTCACCGCTGTGGCTTTGCCCATGGTTTAATTGTTTTACTATCGCATGGACGTGACCTCTGGAGCCCCGAGCGCTGTGACCTGGCGGTGGGAGCGCTGGGGGCCAGCTGCACCCCCACCTGTTGCTGACGGGCCCTCACCCTCCCCAGGAGACCATCGAGGAGGTGGAGGAGATGCTGAACAACCTCCCGGGCGTCACCTCCGTTCACAGCCGCTTCTACGACCTCTCCAGCAAGTACTACCAGACCATTGGGAACCACGCCTCCTACTACAAGGACGCTCTGCGCTTTCTGGGCTGCATTGATGTTAAAGATCTGCCAGGTAACTCCCTTCGCCAAGCACTGGAAGTCCCATTTTCATTCTGATTTTCATCCCTTCAGTCTAAATAAATGTGCTGGTAGAAAACAGGTTTTCCCAACATGGTTTTGAATGTGCCACAGCTGGGCCAGGGTCTGGCTGGAGCGAGGAGCCACCACCAGAAGGGGCACTTTGTTCTGGTGCCCAAAAATCTTCAGGGGAGGTTCAGAGAGTGGCCCCTTTGTGGGGCTGCTGCAGTTCTGCTGAATTGGAGGCTCAGGCGAGGATGAGAAGGGCTGGGAGTGATTAAACACATCACAGAGAGGGGGTGTGGGACGGGCTGATGGGGCTCAGGCTGCTTCTGCATCCAAACTAGTTTTGTTGTTCTGAGGTTTTTTATTTGTTGTGGATTTTTTCAGTTTCAGAGCAGCAGGAGAGAGCGTTTACGCTGGGGCTGGCCGGGCTCCTGGGCGAAGGCGTTTATAACTTCGGGGAGCTGGTAAGTTGATGCTGTGTCGCTTGCTGAGCAGCAGGAGCTGGTGTTCCTGGCTCACGCTGCCCTGCTGGTTCCTGCAGCTCATGCACCCCGTGCTGGAGTCCCTGCGGAACACCGACCGGCAGTGGCTGATCGACACCCTGTACGCCTTCAACAGCGGCAACGTCGAGACGTTCCAGGCGCTGAAGTCGGCCTGGGGTCAGCAGGTGAGCAAAGGGGTCGCTGCGTTGCCTGAGGCCTGGGCGCAGTGTTTGCAGAGCACACAGGTTCTGTGGACGTTTACCGTCAGAATTCCTGCTCTGGTGTAATTTTACTCATAGCATAATGATGTTTCTTTTACCTCAATACGTATCGTTAGTTTTCTTTTGGCTTCCCTCTGCGTCTGGTTGATTGAAAGAAGCAAAGAGAAATGTTTTGTGATCCAAGTGGAACACAAAACCGTCATGTGAAGGAAGGAAGATAATCTCTGGCGTAATTTCCGTAGTGCCATCATTAAACTGCTTCAGTGTAAAACAGCGCTTCTCCCTGTGTGCTGGGGGGCTTGAGGAAACCGGGGCTGTTGGACGTTAACGGCACTGGCTGTGCCAGAAAACAAAGTAATAACGAGTGTATTTATCCGCTTACAGCCAGACCTGGCTGCGAATGAGGCGCTTCTGCTGCAGAAGATTCAGCTGTTGTGTCTCATGGAGGTGAGGACTGGAGGTGCTGGGTGTGGGGAAGGGGCCGCTCCAGCTGCCTTGGGGGCTCTGGGACGTGTCCCGCTCCCCGCGGGCTGTGGCGTTCACTCGTCCTACGGAAACTCGCGGCTGTCGCTGCTTGTTGGCTGCGAGTGCTGCCTCTGGGTGGTGCGACAGACAAACGCTGTGGAAAACAGCCCGTGTTGTGCGGCTTGTGCACAGTTTTGGGGTGTGCGTGCTTCTCGGGGCGAGGCAGGGAGGTGGGGAAGGGCAAGCTTTGCATCCTGAGGATGCTGCCTGCAGTGATAGCTCGTCAAGTGTGTTCTGGTGTAACAGATTTCCAAAACACAGTTAAAATCTTGGTTTCCTGAGGGCTGATAATCTTTCCCTGATCAGAAATACAGGACATTTAAGCAGTTTCTTTCCTGTCACTTGAAGGCTTTGGCTCTTTGTGACCAAATGATCCTCGTGTATAAACCTCTGTGGCCCTGGATCTTTTTCAGAAACTGAAGTACTGAGTCATCTGAAGCACAATGTGTGTTTGTACCCACCCACATACCAGTCTGTGTGTTTCACCGTGAATGAGTTTTACCCTCTATAGACACAGGGTTTTCTCTGGGGTTTGGTATGCATTGAGCCGTTTCAGCACAGATTGAGCTGCTTTATTTGGGGGTTATGTTGTTGCCCAGGAAATCTGCTGCTCGGGCAGCACGGTATGGAGGAGGGAGCGGCACTGCTCCTCTCTGCTGATGTAAATGCATTTTTCGTTGAAGTATTTTGATTAAATATGAGAAATGCAGGTGGGAGCTCAGCGGGGCAGTACGAGGGGAGCTGTGTGCACTGTCGGAAGAAACAGCTGTTTGGGATTTATTGTTCTGTTTTGTTTCTGTGAATTCAGATGACGTTCACCCGGCCCGCCAATCACAGACAGCTCACTTTTGACGAGATCGCCAAGAGTGCCAAAGTCACCGTGAACGAGGTGAGTTCGTGTTCAGACAAACCAATTAACATCCAAGTTCTGGAGCTCTGAAAACGTCTGGACAGACCTACTCCCAAGGGAATTCCAAGTTGAAATGTTCTCCCCCATTCTTGTGCATTTGGAGAACTCTTTGCTTTGTGAAGAAGGAATTAACTGCTTGGTGCTCCTGTTTCCTGGTAACTACCTTTTTGGAGATTCTTTGTCGTGGTCTGCAGTTGGAGGAGAGCTCGGCAATACTCCTCGGAGTATCTTCAGAGTAAGCGCAGCCGCTCTGACCTCCACCGCTGCTGCCCGGGTGGTTGTGTCCGCGGTGCAGCGCTCTGGGCTCCCGCTGCTGCACGGGGTTCCCGTCAGCCCATCTGTCGAGGTCTCTCCTCATGGCAGCTCCTGTTTCCAGCGTGTCTGCCTCTCCCCGCCACTCAGAGTCATCTGTGAAACTGTCATCCAGCTGGCTTAAAGATAAGGAAAGATAATTAAGTAGTATCAGACCCAGTACCAACCCCCCAAGGAGCGCTACTTGTGACCTGCTGCCTGTTCAAACCACTAACTGCTGCTGTCAGGGCAGATTTTCCACTCCTCTTGTGGTGGTTTCTGTAGCTTACCAGCCTATCAGCAGGATGTGGTGCATGGTCCTGTTGAGCTCTTTGCTAAAAGGAAGGTGCAGAACACCTACAGCACTCCCTTCAACCACCCAGCAGGTCATTTCATTTAGAAAGGCAATTGTCTTGGTCAGGCACGTCTTAGCGTGGTAAATCCATGTTGACTTTTTCCAGTTACATTGTGCTTCTTGGGATTTTGGAGAAAAGGAAGGAAATCTGCTCTTGGAGAAAAGAAATCTGTATATTTAGATGTTGATTCCAAAGGCAGGATTAAAACCTCAAATAGCCTGGATGTGAGAGGGGCTGCAGCCGCTCTTGGATTTGGTGTGTGCAGGGAACACTCTTCCCCAAGCTGCTGCCATTAAGGATTTTATTGATCTCGGGGGAAACTGGGTGATCCTCAGTTGTTTCCTTGACTTACGTTTCATGTTTGCAGGTGGAGCTGCTGGTGATGAAGGCTCTCTCGGTAGGCCTGGTGAAGGGCAGTATCGACGAGGTCGATAAGAGGGTGCACATGACGTGGGTACAGCCACGCGTGTTGGATTTGCAGCAGGTGAGGACCAGCCTGAATATGAAGGCAGCGTGAACTTGGTTTTGTGTGAAGTGACTTGGAAGTTAAAGTAGGAACTGTGAAGGGTCACTGAGAACTGGTCTCCTTGGTGCTCCCTGGAGGTGCTCAGGGAACGAGCTTTTCCTTATTCCTTTCTTCATGGCTGCCTTTAGCCCTTCCCATGGGTGGATGGTGTGTTTTGTGTGTCTTTTGCAGTACGTAGTTAGAAACCTGTCAGGAGATAGAATGGGATAGTAGTGACGCTGTGTGTCCCAAAGCTGCAGAGGCGCTGTAAACCACAACTGGGTGACTGGGTTTTCCGGGGGATGCAGACACCTGTGGGGCTGCGCCAGGGTGAAACGTGAGCAGCAAACTGTTGGAGTTTGTGGGTTGTAGGTGGTGCATTGGCCTGGGGAGAGCAGGTCAGGGTGACAGACAAAGGTGCTGAGCTTCTCATCTTCATCCTCGTCACAGTTTAGGAGACTGTGTGGGGTGCCCTTACCGTTAAAAAGAAAAATCAGTATGTGGAACACTAACCTCATACAATTCCGTTTGTGCATTTCAGTTTAAAATTGAGTGTTGCCGTTTTCCTGGTTAAGCAGCATCTTTTGGGGATGTGTGGGCTTTTGGGCAGTTGTTGGGGATCTCGGGTGTTTCTCCTCGAAGAGCGTCGGTATTTCCCGCGGTTGTGGGTTTGCCTTGCAGATCAAGGGCATGAAGGACCGGCTGGAGTTCTGGTGCACGGACGTGCGGAGCATGGAGATGCTGGTGGAGCACCAGGCGCACGACATCCTGACATAGGCCGGGCTGCGCGGCGGCGCTCGCGCCCCGACTGCCGCGCTCCGCGGGCAGAGCGGCCGGTGGCGCGCTGGCAGCTGTAAGTGGCCTTTTGCTGCGTAACCCTTTGGTGCTGGGAGTCCCTGTGTCCCCACGCGGGTGGCACCGACCCCGGAGCTGCGTCTGCAGGGGCTGGGTTGTCACCTTGTCACCCAGCTGCTGCGGGGGGATCCGGGCACGGGGGGATCCAGGTGTGGGGGCTCTTTGCTGGGGAAGGGGCAGCAGCAGCTCCTGTCTGGAACATTCTGGAGCGGTGCCTGACGGGGGGGTGTTACTGGGGACATCGCCCTTCAGGGGCTCAACCTTCCCTGGGGACCCCCTGCCCCTGCAGCAGCGTCACCGAAACGTCCCCCTGTCCCCCTCCCAGCCCCTCAGCAGCGGGAGCGTTTCCCCACCAAAGGGTTGCCAGCATGGCCCTGGGTGTGTTTTTGTACCTTTGGGGTGGTTGTACAAACCCTTTGTGCTCCAGCGAGGTGCAGCAGCAGTGCTGGAATAAACTTCTCTGCCTTCCCTTTTCTGTTTGGTGTTTGTTCTTTTCGGAGTTTGCAGTTGAGCCTCTGGTCCGTTTAAAAACACGTTTCCTTTTAAGCTTCCTGTTGCAAGAACCCTCTGTCCAAGAACAACAGGTTTGAACACTGTTAGTCACCAGAGGGATCAGTGTGCAGTTTATTTAGTGTGTAATATCTCGGTCTGTACTTCATTGTCAAGTTGCTGTTATTTGTGGGAAGCCGTGGTCCCGATTCCTTTTCTCACATTGAGTGGGTGAGCGTTACTGACTGGAAGGACCTAAATCAGGCCTGAGACGATGGGTTTTCGTTCTGCTTTTGCCTCTTAACGGCTACTTTAAAACCTTTCTGTCACGTCATTGTTTTGCCCCATTGCTGCCGCGCTGCCTTTCTAGCAATAGAAAGTAATTGCGCACATGGGGAACTTGAAACAAATGTGGATCTGAAGTGGGGATGACCTGAGTGTCCATTTGGGCAATTAATGCTCCTCTGGTGGCACCAGCGAACTGCACCGAGGTTTATCCGCTGAGGTTTATCGCGGCCACTCTGGCTGAGCAGAGTTGTGTTCACACCTGGCTCGGTTCCCTGGGTGGATGTGGGTTTGACCGCTGGTGCCAGGCTGGTCGCTGCTGTGACCCGAGGGCTCCAGCCGCCGCTGTGGCTGGTGTCACTAACCCGCTGGAGCTTCTGCACTCCCCGTGCTGCCTCGGCTCTGAGGGGTTAGTGCCCGTGAGGGGAGAAAGAAGGGGTGGCTGACACTGAGAGTGCTCTGCAGGTGCAGAGATGTGTGAACCTCTGCAGCCTGGGTGAATTGTGATTGTTGTTTTGGAGGTTTTTCTAGGGTGTTTGGAAGTGCTATTTGCTGCCCAGACCTGCCTGTGTGGGAGCGAGGGCTGCCCGGCTGGTTCCCCAACACAAACAATGTGGGAAATGTGTGTGTTTGGGGGTGTTGGGATTCGTGGGGGCAGAGGAGAAGTCGGACGTGCAGCACCCAGCCTGCAGACCCTTAAAATGTCACAGCCCTTCAGTGTTTTCTTG
Organism: Pampusana beccarii; assembly: GCA_013399365.1. Lineage (NCBI taxonomy): Eukaryota > Metazoa > Chordata > Aves > Columbiformes > Columbidae > Pampusana > Pampusana beccarii. The sequence goes on from VWYH01006445.1 coordinate 252,861, forward strand.
CTAGGAGTTTAACTCCGTTTGTGCCTCCCCGCTGGAGCTGTGAGCGGTTCCCTGGTACCTGCCCTGTGTTTCACTGCAGCTGTTCGGGGAAAAAGCTCAGGTGGGAAATGTGCCCTGCTGAGCCTGCTGCAGCGTGAGGGAACGCGGCCCCGGGACGGCGGGATCGCGGATCCACCCCAGGAACACGGCCCCGGGATGGCGGGATTGCAGATCCACCCCAGGAACACGGCCCTGGGATGGTGGGATTGCAGATCCACCCCAGGAACACGCACACGGCTGAAGCAAAACCAAGAAGCCGTTACGCTGGGTGCTAACATGGGCTTTAATGGACAGCTCCGCGGGTTCTCCCCAGCGCAGCTCCGCTCTGCGGTCGGACGGTCGGATGCCCCTCGCTCGGCAGGTTGTGTTCAGTCGCCCCGGCTCCTGTAGTGGTGCACGTGCGCCAGGATCCAGGCCGTGGGCAGCAGGAAGCACACGGACATGACGGAGAGCGCGATGGCTTGTTCCTGCGGCGGGAGAGACAAGGATGGCGCTTCCACAGCCTCAGGATGTTGTTGTGGAAACGCGTCAGCAGTTCACATGGACCACAGATCACTTACACCTTTTTCTAAATGAAGACGACTTTGTTTTCAAGCTGAGTAGCTTTTTAACCCTCATCATATCAAAACTGCAATAACAAGTGTCACCCAAAGCTTTGCCGTGGTCAGGAGCGCTTGTCCGTGGTCTGTCCTCCCTGCAGCCCGCGGTGCTGGACGGACGCCCGTCGGGGCCGGGGAGGCCGGTTCGGGGCAGCACGGCGGTGTTGCCGACACGCACCGAGCCGCCCGCTCTCTGGGTTTGCTCCATCGCGCTTTTCTGTCCTGACACGCGTTGGGAACGGGAGCAGCCCGTGCCCGTGAGCCCGCAGCCAGGCCAGGACTCCAAAAGCAGCCGTGCCGACTTTCAAATGACTTTGGGGTGTCAATAGCAGCCGCTTCTATTTCTGGTGCGCCCGGGCAGCACTTAACCCCTCGCACTGTCACCTCATTTCTTTTTTTGTTTGGCCAGGAAGAGCCTCCAGGCTCGTGGAGCGTTTTGTTGCAGACCCTGGAGAGGCAGCAGGGGCCGAACCCCGCGGACACCCGGCCAGCATTTCTGGGGAAAAGCGCCTTTTTCCAGGCTGGGAGGCTCCCCCAGCTGGGGCAGCTGCTGTGCTGCTGGGGACCGTCCCCAACGGCCGCGGGACCCCCGCCTGGCTCTGCGGCGACAGCAGAGCCCAGCCCTGCCCTGGGGACAGCCGCGCTGGGGGAGCGACCCAGCGAAGGGCACAGGGCCCGGGTCTGGGGCTGTCCCTGCGCCGGCCTTGAGGGGCTGAGCTCAGCCCCCTGGGACACCCTGGGCTGGGGGACACGGAGCAGGTGCCCTAAACCCCAGAGGTGAAAAGAGGGGCTGAGATAAAACCAGCTGGAAGCGGGAGCCCGGAGCGGGGAGCAGGGGGTGCGGCCGCCTCTCCCCTTTTGTTTCACCCCCAACCAAATGGTTTGGCTGTCACACGGCGGGGTTTGTGTCCCCTCCCAGCAGGTGGGTCCCCCCTTTTCTCTCCAGTCCCCGGGTACTCACAGCAGCAGAGAGGGGGTGCTCGGGCGGTTTGGAGGTGACCCCGGCGCGGGGCGCGCGCGGGGTCCGCAGCACGGTGACCAGCAGCCGGGTGGCCCCCTGGAAGGCCCTCATGGCGGTGGCAGCGTCGGTGTCACCGCGGCCGGGCTGCAGCTGCCGGGTTTGTCACCGCTGTCACCCCTTGGCACCGAGGGCACGGCCCAGGAAAACCCTTAAAAGGCAGCGCTTTCCCTAATTGCTCACTCCTTGATTTTTTTTCTTTTTTTAAATAACCGTAAGTGTTTTTTGTTGTTTTTTTTCCCCTCTGCAGCACCCAGTTCCCCACGCTGTGAGGTCACAAACCGCATCCCCAGGTGGGACCCCTCTGTGCTGCTCTGCTGGGAACCGACCTCTTCTCTTGGGCTATTTAAGCTTTATAACCCTCAAGACACGATGTCCATTTTCAGGCTGTTGCAGATGCGATGCCCGGCCCCTGAAAGCAGCGAGCAGGATGCAGCTCGTCCTGCCCGTGGCTTCTCCCTCTTCCCTTGCGGCTCTGTGTTCGCACAGACCCAAACCTGCGCGGGCTCCTTCTGCTGTGTCTGTCTGTGTGTGTCTGTCTGTGTGTGTCTGTCTGTGTGTGTCTGTCTGTGTGTGTCTGTCTGTGTGTGTCTGTCTGTCCAGCAGCCACGGCCGGTCCCAGGGCTGCGGGATCTGCTGATGGTGTCTGATCGAGTTTGGTGGTGTTTGATCCTGGAGCCCGGGTCTCGCTGCTCTGGGGGGTGGGCGCTCGTCAGCGGGATGAACGGAGCCCGTTCAGCTCCAGCGCGTCTGCTGTGCTGGACAGCCCGGCTGCGCCCTCCCCATCGCCAACAGCTCTGCAGAAGGTTGGCCAGGCTCGCACGGGGCTGCTGAGCTCTCCCTGCTGGCGCTGGGATCGCTGCCTTCGCCCCCTCGCCCTCCTCACGGCTCCCGGGTTGCGTCTGGCTCTTCTGCAGGGTGAAACTGGGCCTTGTCTTTGGATGGAGCTCGGAGCCGATTGCCCAGAACGACTGCCTCAGGAAGGTGCGGATTTTTACCTTAAAAATGGCACGATGTGCTGCACAGACCGTGACCGGTCAAACGTGTTTGTTGTCCAGAGACGACTGCTGAAGTGTAAAAGCAGTAACAAATCCTCTTGCCTGTACGTGCTGCTGGCAATGGGCTTTCCAGCGGTTTTCCCTGCCCTGGTGACATCTCCCTCTCACCGCCTGCCCGGGGAGGCCGTGTTGGTCGGGGCAGCTGTGAAAGGCTTGATTGTGTTTGCTCCGAATAGGAGGAGAATAACCCCGTTGTTGAGGAATAAAGCCTTGCAAATTTTGTTTTGAACAGGAGCTTAAGGACTCATTAAAGTGTCTGAGAAGCTGGAGGAGCAGCTGGCACTGGGAGACAGATGTGGTTAATGGATTTCCCCTGAAATTCTTAGAAAAACTGGTGCCCTGACTTACCTGTGAGAAAATGGTACTGTGCAGATGGGAAGGTACAGAAAGCCTCCAGAAACCCTCAGTTCTGCTCGCAGCACGATCAGCCCCTCTGAAAAAGCTGCGGCAGAGCTGGAGGAGGTTTGGGCTTGCCGCGAGACAGGGCTTTTCTGCAAAGGAACGTTTCAGCATTCCGTCCATAGGGCAGAAGCGTGTGCCGGCGGGGCCAGCGGGCAGCCGGGAGCTCTCCTGTGTGCGGGGCCGGAGATCCGCACGGCGCGGGATGGGCTCTGCTCGGGGAGCCCGGCGCTCCGGGGGTCCCCGGCGCAGCCCTCGCCCGGAGCAGCTGCCGCTCCTGAAGAGCAGGATCAGCTCATTGCAACAGGAGGGGCGGGGCCCGGCTTTGGGAGCTCGGAGCGCCTGGGTTCCGCTCCGGCCTGCCCAGAGTGAGCCGAGCAGCCTGCGGCACAGCCGTGCTCTGCTGCCTGCGAATCACCGCTGTGCCACGCGTGGGGGGAGCGGCGGCGCCGTTGTCTCCGCTGGGCGGGGTGCGGGGTGAATTTTGGCGGCTGTGTCCGGCAGCCGCGGGGCCCGCGCACGGCGGCGGGCGCTGCTCCGCACCGCTCCGCACCGCTCCGCACCGCTCCGCACCGGGGCCGCTGCTTCCCAGGTGGCTCCTCGGGGAGGAATCGGCGCGGACCGTTTTCTGCCTCTCGCTTCCCCGTTCCGCGGAGCAGCCCTGGTCGCTCTGCGCTGCCGCCGCGGGCGGTGAGCGCCGCTGGGCAAACAGCTGCGTGCCGAGGGTGAGGGGTTGGTAGTACCATCTTTTTAAGGAAGGGAACAAAAAAAGTTATTTCCTTCCTTCTTTCTCCATTGGACAACTTCCGTCCCAGCAGCGCGGCCGCAGCTCGGCTCAGCCCGCGCCCCAAGAGCGGGTTTCCCCGCTTTCCGCAACCTGATTTTTTTTTTTTAAATTTTATTGTTTTTTTAAAACTTTCCTGGAAGCAGGCAGAGGGTTTTTTCTCACAATTCACCCTGGGGCACCGTCTGGCGTGAGCAGCCAGCTGCTGTGGGGAGAGCCCCTTGAGAGCCCCTTGGTGCCTCAGTTTCACTGTTTCTGAGTTATTTTAGTGCTCAGCATTGCCAGGCGCCAGCTACAGCTGCCTTCTGTAAGGTGCTCTATGTGTGTGCATGTTTTTAACGGATATGTTTATATATCGTATATAAATATCTCTTTGCATATTTATATACATGGATGAAATAAGAAGCTGGTACTGCAGCAAGGCAGGAGCGGAGGGGCGGGAGCGGGGTGCAGAGGGTTGACGTGGAGCCACTGCGGCCACGGCAGAGGAGTCAGTGGTGTCAGAGGAGGATGGAAGGGGAAGGTGGCTGTGCTGTTCCGTGCTGTGCTCTGCTGTGCTGTTCTGCGCTGTGCTGTGCTGTGCTGTGCAGCTGGGGAGCTGCTGTCACGGGCAGGGCGGCAGAAAGGGAGGGGGGAACTGGAGAAGCGACTTTGGCCGCTCGGCCCTTGTAGCCGCCTCTGCCGTTACGGTTCCGCAGGTCGGCTGGTGACATGGCCGATGTCAGCGGGGACCCCGCCGTGTTCAGCGCCACGGCCCTGCCCGCCGACCCGCGGCTGCTGCCCACGCTGACCAACGCCTGCCTGGGCACGCGGCTCTACCGGGACGTCCTGCACCTCAACGGCGTCTACAACGGGGCGGCGGGGGACACGCACCGCGCCGACGTCCCCAGCCCCCTCAGCGCCAGGATGGGGCTGCCCGGGGCGCGCGCGGCCGAGACCTTCACGCTGGACACGCGGACGGGTGCGTGGCGCGGCAGGTCCTGCCCCAGCGCCCCCTCCCGCAGCTCCGTCCCGGGCACCTGCTGCTCTTTAGCTGCTGGGGACCCTCTCCCAGACATTAAAAGGCTCTTTGCCTGCGTTGCCTCCTCCCCAAGGTCCCGTGTTCCTTCTCCCCATGCTCTGTGTACTTGTGGGCTGTTGTTCTGCTGAAGTTGTGCTGGAGCAAGTGGAAAATTCCCCTTTCTCCTGAGAATCAGAGCAATTTCCAGACTGTCTCTCGATCCCTGCTGCAGCCAGGCTTGGCAAACGCTGTTTAACCACGGAGCCTGATAAAACGTTTTATAACACAAATAATTCCTTGGCGGCTTGGCCAGATTCAGGGTGTTAACAGTGTTATCCAGTCGAAAGCTGGGCTTGGACCTGCGCTTGGGAACGTGGTTCCTTTGCCAGTGGGAACCAGCAGCCAGGGCAGGAATGCGAGCGTGGGGCAGAACGTGGGGCCCTGATGGTTCCAAAGGCTGATGTCTCCTGCTGTGCTTGCAGGAACCTTCAGCCACGTGCTGCAGGCGGCAGATTGCACAGCCACCCACCAGCTCTACGCTCACCATTCCCTCGTCCACCTCATGGCCTTCAGCATCACCATCCGACGCTCGGCTCACGCCACGCACCCCGTCACGGTCCAGCTCCAGACGCCTTTTGTGCCAAAGAGCCAGGACTTGGACCTGAAACAAGGACCGGACTTCCAGGGAGCACAGTGAGTTTGGGCCGGGGGGACCTTGCCCTGAACGCACCCATCGTGGGCTGGCGCGCACTGCCCTGCTCAGCAGAGGGAAATAAACGGCACAAGTAAGGCAAGAGCTGGACCGACATGGTAAATAGCGCGGAGGCTTGTGCGAAGCTCTTGCTTCCTGGCAGGTGTATCAAAAAACCAAAATTAAGTATAGAAACATTTCTATTAGTTATAGGTCCAAAATTATTACTTAGACTGGCATGTAAAAGAGCAACAAAGGCCACGGGGGCTGGATGTGGTTACAGAGAAATGAGTTTGGAGGCGGTGACCTCTAATGATGGCTCCTGGGGTTGGGGACCAGCCGTACCCTGTTCCTGCGCCATGGCGGGGACGGCAGCGGAGCCGCAGCCTGGGGACAAGGCAGCCCCGTCCTCGGCGGGAACGGAGCCCGGTGCTCGGCTGCCGGGACGGCCCCGCGCGGTGGGCGTGCGCGAGTCCCAGCTCCGGTCCCCACCGCTGTCTCCTCCAGCTACATCTACGGGCAGACGCTGGTTCCCGAGGTGGCGGGGGGGCCCCGTCCCACCGTGCACATGCTCTGGACGCCGGTGCCCCGAGCGCTGACGCTGCCCGCGGGGGAGCGGGAGCGGTGCTGGCAGTTCCTGACGGCCGTGGCCGACAGCCGGGAGGAGGCCGAGAGGAGCTACGGCGCAGGGCTGGCCCTGGCGGCCGCGGGGGCCCTGCACGCCTCGCACGCCCAGGCGTGGGCCGCGCGGTGGGACGGCTGCGGCGTGGAGCTGGACGGGCCCCTGGCGCTCAGGAAAGCCCTCCGGGGGGGGCTCTACTACCTGCTGAGCGCCATCCCCCCCCAGGGCAGCCCCGGCTTCCCCTTCCATGGCATCAGCCCCGGCGGCTTGTCCAACGGTACCCGGGGCGAGGACTACTGGGGACACGTCTTCTGGGACCAGGTGCGTGGTGGCGCGGGGGCTTTCTGCACGTGGAAAGGGCTCAGGTGGGGGCTACTGGGGTCTCCTGCTCGGCCCTGGGCAGGGACACCTCGGCACCAGCCTCTGGCTGGACCACCCTGCTGCTCCTCCCCTGTCACCAACCCAGCTCCGTCCTGGGGCTGTTCTCTCCATGCACTCAAAACCAAACGGAAACTGGGTGCCCAGAGCTGCTGTGTGGGGTGAGGGACCAGGAGAGACCCCGCGGCGGGGCAGGTGTGGGGCAGGCTGGGGCTGGCGTGGGGCTGGGTGCTTGCACACGGGGCTTCAGCAGCCAGCTCAGGGCATGGCCACCAACCTGCAGCCACGTCAAACAGGGCAAGCTGGGACCTGCCCTCCTCCTCCCAGCTCCGGTGGCATCGGCCAGCCCTGTTGTGCCTGAACCATGCAAAAAACAGAAGTGTTTTCTGTGACGGGCACATCCAGCTTTTCAGCATAGGTTTGGTGTGAACTCAAGGAGCTGGGTGGGCTGGGTGCGTTTGGGTGCTCCACCAACCCATCCCACCATCGCACCTTGCTTGGCTGTTCCCAGGACACCTGGATGTTCCCCAATATTCTGCTGTTTTACCCTGAAGCTGCCCGCGCCATCCTGGAGTACAGGATCCACCGGCTGGACGGAGCGTTGCACAACGCGCAGCAGCAAGGCTACAGGGTGGGGACAGCGCTGGGCTGGGGACAGTGCCATCCAGCTGCTGCCACCCAGGAGTGCGCTGGGCTTCGCTCTGCGCGCTGGCGCTGGTTTTATCCGGGGCTGTGCCCAGGGCACGGTGGGCTGGGGAGAACATCTCAAGATGACGTGCCGAGTTCCTCGGGGGTGTCTCCTCCTGGCAGGGCGCGAAGTTCCCGTGGGAGAGCGCAGCCACGGGCCGGGAAGTCTGTCCCGAGGAGATCTACGGAGCCCAGGAAATTCACGTCACCGGGGACGTTCTGATGGCCTTTGAGCAGTATTATTGCACCACACAGGTGAGGGCACCGTGTGCCACCTGGACGCCCGGTGGCAAGGCCTGCAGGGCACCTGCTGACTGTCCCTGTCCTTTCCCAGAGAAACTGCTGTTGTCTGCTCCTGTCAGAACTGCTGGTTCCACCCCGGGGCCTCTTCAGCCCTGTCTCCTCTGTCCCTGCTCCTCGTGGGTGGCTCAGCATCCTCTTGGCTCAACCCAGGCCAGTCTTCTGCCCTTTTCTCCTGCTACATCCATCTCCTTGGAGCTGCGGTCCTGCTGGGCTTGGCTCTGGCGGAGCGTCCTCATGCCGTGTTTCTCTGTGGCTTTGTCTCGCCGCAGGACCAGAAGCTGTTCCGGGAGGAGGGCGGCTGGGAGCTGGTGGCAGCCGCGGCTCAGTACTGGTGCAGCAGGATGGTGTGGAGCGAGGAGGAGCGGTGCTACCACATCACAGGTACTTCTGCAGCCGCCAGACCCGCTGGTGGGGGAGGTTTGTGAGCAGAGGCTCCCGGCTCCTCCAGCCAGACGGGGACAGGGGGGCACGGGCTCTCCAGGCTCCTCCCTCTGGAACATCTCACGGGTGGTGGTTGTGTCCACGTGGACACAGGACAGGATGCTCAGCTCTCTTCCAATACCCCAGTATCGCTGGTTTTCCTCTTGGGCCCTTGCCACTCATAGGACACCCCTAAGTGTCCCCTTCCATGGGGGTACGAGCCGATGCCACACGCGTTGGTGCCCTCAGGGCTGCTGGTGTGCGTGGCTGAATGACTTGGAAGGACGGATGACTCGAGGGTCACCCTGTCTGCAGCAAGGGGGATGCCCTCGGGCTGGGTGTCTGCTGCCCGTCAGCCCGAGCTGTGCCCCGCCTGTCTCTCCTTCACAAGCCCCACCGACGTTCTGCTGAGCGCCGCACCGGGGTGCCTGCGGGATCCCACCGGCGCAGGGAGGCAGAACCTCACCCGCGGGTGGGTGTCACCGCGGCGGGAGGGCTTCTGTGTCCCATCGCACCGCGAGGAGGGGCACAGAGCAGCGCCAGCCCTCAGCGCTTCTGCGGTCTGGAGTGCCCGTTCCCCTCCCCGCAGGCGTCATGCCCCCAGACGAGTACCACGACCGGGTTGATAACTCTGTGTACACCAACGCCGTGGCCCAGCGGAGGTAACGTGGTGAAGCTCCAGCTGTCTCTCTTCCGTCCTGCCTCGCCGGCTGGCCGGGGACGCACCTTCCCTCCCTTCGCACCTCTCTGAGCCGGGCTCCTCTCCTTCACGGTCAGCAGGAAGAAGTAGGTGGCCCATGGCGGTTCCTCTGCCCCGTCCCAGGTGTCCACGTGAGGCTGAGGGGGGTTTCACGTCTCAGGAGGGCTCCTCTCCCTGTGCTCTATGGGATATCTGTACAATTAGCCTGCCGGAGACATCTGAAGCTGGAGGAACCAGCTCCGGCGGTGAAAGCTGTCACCCCAGGCTCGCACTGTGACCCATGTTCTTTCAGAGTAGCTGTTCCTTGGCAGTTATGGCTGAGTCAGTTCTTTCTGTTCCCTTTCTTCTCTTCCCCTCTCGGGGGGTCGCAGGCACCCATGCCTGACACAAACCATTGTTCCTCACTCCTTTGCAGCTTAAATTTTGCAGCTGACGTTGCTCGGGACTTCTTGATCCCCGTGCCAGAGGAATGGGTGGACTGTGCCAAGAAAGTCAAAGTGCCCTTTGATGCGGAGAAGCAATATCACCCCGAGTACGATGGGTACAGCCCAGGTGAGCGGGGAGGCAGCAGCTGGTCCCAGTGGAAGTTCCCAGTTTGGTGTCCCCTTCCTCATGGTTCGGGGCAGGTGTGTGGGATCCTGGGGGCTGTTCCTCTGCACCTGAGGCTCGGGTGACACCAGCTGGGTGCCACCATGGCTGTGTCGGTGACAAACCTTGAGCTGCTGTTCTGCTGTGCCTTTGGCCAGGCAGCGATGGGTTGTCCTCCCTGCGGTTCTGCTGCCTTCCCGCTGATGTGACATCGGTTGTTGTCAGCGGGGTTCTGTTTGGGTTGGGTTTGTGGGTGTATGGACAATGTCTGCCAGCTCCTCCCCGCCGGCATGTGTGCTCTGGCTATTCCCCCTTCTCTCTTCCCAGGAGAGCCTGTCAAACAAGCCGACGTTGTCCTGCTGGGCTTCCCGCTGATGCTCCCCATGAGCCCCGGCGTCCGGAGAAACGACCTGGAGATGTACGAGCCCGTCACCGCGCGGGCCGGGCCGGCCATGACCTGGGTGAGGACGGGACAAAGCCTGGCGTGGGACTGACCCACGAGGGGGTGTTTCCATCCCAGCAGGTCACTGCCAGCCCCACCAACGGGCACGGCCTGACCTGCTCTGAGGGGACAGGGCAGCACAGAGCTGGAGGGGGGCGCCGAAGGTGTCTGCGCTGGGTCGGAAGATGCCGGTTGTGTTGCCACTCTGGAGGTTCTGCTGTATTGTCACCCCCGGGGGACACAGCAGCTGGTGAAAGGATGGTGCTCTCTCCTGCAGAGCATGTTTGCAGTGGGCTGGCTGGAGCTGAAGGAGCTGCAGAGAGCCCAGAGCCAACTCAACAAGTGCTTCAGCAACATCACCGAGCCCTTCAAGGTCAGCTGCGTGTCGCGGTTGCTTCCCCATGACGAAAACCTCATTTCTGTCTCAGCTGATCCCCAGTAGGTCCCACCACACCAAGACATCCCTGGGGCTGGAGCCTGTGCTGACCGCCCTTGCGGTCACCAGGGTCTGGGTGGTTGTACTGGACAAGGCAGTCACACGCTCTGCCTCCTCTCTGTGAGCTCCCAAAGAGCAGGAGGTGAATCTGCTCCCTGCCGGGGCTGGGGCAGGGATGGAGATGGTGCTCAGAGACCCACCAGAGCCCACCCACTGCCCCACACCAGCTCAGGCAGCGGGGCACGGCCGTTGCAACCCCCCAGATACATGACAGTGACAGTGGCGTTCTCAGACCCGCATAAGTGTATGGAGAGTCCCAGTGCCACCACTGAAGCGTTTCTTTACCCTGCTGGAGCAGATCTGGGTGGAGAACGCAGATGGGTCAGGAGCTGTGAACTTCCTGACGGGGATGGGTGGATTCCTGCAAGCCATCCTCTTCGGCTGCACAGGCTTCAGGTGAGACCTTCCTTACAGCTCAGCTGATCTGTAAGCAGCTACGTCACTCGAAACTTTGCTGTTTAGCTGGAGCAGCATGGTTTTACTCATGAGAAAGAAAGGAACCTGCAGCATCCAGAATGTCCTCCAAAGCTGCTGGCAGGTGACAAACAAACGGACGTTAACGGTCGTGGATGAACTGTGGCTATTGGGGCAGATGGTCACTGGTGGAGTTTTCAGAAGTGGAAAAGCTCTGGTCCGTTTCTCCTCCTGCTCAGTCAGTGTTGAAAGCTGTTGGCTTCGAAAGGAGTCAAAGCTGGGCCAGCCCTGAGCACCCTCAGTGACGAGGGACATCTCTGTGTGACCTCAGGACAGGTAGCCAGTATCATTTTTATGCTGGTGTATCAAACACATCCAGACCTGACCATTCTGTAGGTGGCTGCAGCTTTGGTTTCTTCACTAAGTGTGGATGAAGCTTAAAGACTGCGATCCACCAGTTATGTTGACCTTTTGGTGAACAGATTGAAGAGAAAGTCTGTACGATCGCCTCGCAGGCAGATACAAGACTGATTCTTATACATGATATGCTGTGGTCCTTCTGCAGGGACCTTGCCCCTGCAGAGCTCGGTCCGCTGCCGCCGCGCTGCGCTGCCGTAGGGCTGTTCCCCCTTCAGAGACGGGAAGCAGATGTGGAACAGGTCGCTTGGTGAGACGGTTGCAGGTTTGGGAAGCTCCGTGTCGCTCCCTAAGCGTGTCCCTGGGCTGGGCTGTGACACCAGCCCGTCCCTTTGGGATGTGGCACAGAAAGATGCCGTGCAGCCTCTGCAGCAGCCGGCCCTGCACACACGTGGGTCTGCGGGCTCTGTGCAAGGGCTCAGCTGGCAGGACCACAGTCATAAAATAGCTTAGAAAAAAACATTCAACTGCTCATGTAATATAATTTTAAAGCTGTGTCTCGTACCCAAAGCAGCCGGGTGGTTTCCACCCTGAAGCAACAGTCTCTTGAGCATATTCTTAGTTTAACTGAGGATGGAGCGGACTGACAATCCTTTTGATTTTCAGCGAACTCTCCCAGCACTAACTATGTGTTTCTACTCTGTGTGTGTGGTCAGGAACTGCTGAGAAACCCACCGGTTTCTTCGTGGACCTGGGTGTGAGCGGCCGTGCTCCCAGCTGGGAACCGCAATCTCAGGTTCTGTGGAGCTCGAGGGTTTCCAGGCGCTCTGTGTGTGCCGGGCCGGGCTCTGCTGGGCACAGGCTCAAGCCACAGGCCCTGGGGTTCCATCCAGGTTTCCCCAGATGTTGGGGTGACATTTATGGCCCCTGAGCCGCTCTTGCCTTGCCTGCTGTGAGCCCCGGTCCCGGCAGGCACGTTGCTCTGATGCTGGAGCTCTCCAGGCTCTGGAGCCTCTCCTGAGCCCTCCGAGGGCTGGTGAGCCACTCACCAGGCTGGAGGTGGTGGTCGAGATCTCTCTCGTGTTGAGATTTGAGTAGGAGATAACAGTGACCGTTGTCTTTGTTCAGCCAAAGCTAAAAAACACACAAAGGGGCTCTAACTTTGGGTAGGGGCTTGGAGAAAGGATTCAAACTGTTTGCTTTACTTTTATCTTTTGGAGAAGGAGCACTTGGAGCAGTGCTGAGTTTAAAGCCCTTCAAAGTCCTTTGTGGCCACTTTGTCTCCCCGCTGAGCTGCTCCTGCCTTTCCAGGATCACCAGGTCCAGCCTGCGCTTCGACCCGGCCTTTCCCCCGGACATCGACGGGCTGACGGCCACCGGCGTCTCCTACCTGGGCAACAAGCTGCAGTTCACCATCACCAGGGGAGAGACCAGGATCCGCGTGACCGCCTGTGCCCGGGAGCCCCCGGCCTGTCCCCTGGAAGCCGTGCTGGAGGCGTCGGGGCAGCGCTGGCCCCTGCGGGAAGGTACGGCATCACCCCCCCGCTCCCCAAAACACCGACAGTCTGCGGAGAACCCACCTCGGATCTCAGGCGGGCGGTTGCTGTTGCAGGGCAGAGCGTCTCCTTCCCCACGGCAGCCGGCTGGATTCAGAGGGTGTCCGCTGAGACATCCTAAACCTGGGCTGAGCCGGGTTTAACAGCAGGAACAGGCTGCAGAGCGGCTGTTGGCGGGGGGAGGTAGCCGCGGGGCGCAGGTGTGTGGGACTGTGTGTGCTCTTTTTCTTCTGAGTTATTTGGTGCACAACATCCTGATCATGTTTTCAACCCCTTGTCTACGTTATCTTCTTCTTTTCAAGCAGTTTTGGAGTTAAAGCCCTTCTGGCAGGAAGCCCTGGCATCAGCCGTCATTAATGTCACCTCAGACACTGCAAGTGCAGTGTTTTTCTGGGGTCTGAGCTCCCTCCAGCTCGGTAGCAAAAGCTGTGCCTTGTGTTATCTTACGACGGTTTTGGTGCCCATGTACAGCTGCAAATGGGGCGTGTGGTACCCCAAACCCAGCTCTGCACCCTGCAGCATGTGGTACCCCAAACCCCCACACCCAGCTCTGGCACCTCACAGCATCCCCTGCTGTATCCCCCTCCCAGGCTGTTTGGTGCCTCCTTTCCCCCCGCCTGTGCCAGAACAGCTCTGGGTGGCAGTGCAGGGGGATCCAAGGCGCTCCCTGTCCCCCCCCAGCAAACCCCAGGAATCTGGGCTGGATCCCCGCAGTTTATAAAAAGCCTGTGGCTGGCAGCATGTAGAAATGCTTAGGGAAGAAGTTGGAGCAACTGCCCTGCCTTATAATTACACTAGCTGTCCCACCACTTCGTCAAACCCCTGATTAGCAGTGGTTCTCAGCAGCAGGGCAGGACAAACGGACCCTCCAGCCCCTCGCCCCCCCAGAGCAGCCCTGGGGGCTGCACGAGGACTTGGGGGGATAAAGCTGGGCTCTGGGCCAGGTACCAGGCCCCATTAAAGGAGTGTTTCCCCCTGCAAATGGCATCCTTTTGGTCCAGTTGCCAAAACGAGCTGGCTCTGGCCCGGGGAGGGCCAGCACAGCACAGGGGGTTGTGTCCCCTGCTTGTCCCCTCTGTCTTTGCCCAGGACCTGCTGGGGGACTTCTGCATTCCTGCAACGAGTTTGCAGGTCTCAGCTCCCCTTGGGTGATGATATCTCATCTGCCCGAGCGTGTCCCCATGGGGCCAAGAAGCTTCTCCCTGACAGGGCTGGGGGGCCCCTGAGGGCCTGGGGCTGTTTTAGGCTGAGTGGCTTTAAGGGTCATGGAGAATATTGCTTCTCCTGGTTGCAAAAAGCATGATCAGAGCAAAAAAAAATCCGTATTTGTATTGTCCCCTTATCACCCTCCTGCACTGCACAGACATACAGGAGACTCGCAACAGGTGAAACGGTTTAATGATTTAAATAGAAATCGCCAGGGCTGGGGGATGCTGTGCTGCACACCTGGGGATGCTGTGCTCAATACCTGGGGATGCTGTGCTGTACATTGAACAAAGGGAGGTAAAACCCCGGGGCAAACACCAATTATTCAGCTGCCCCCAGCAGCCAGGGGGTGTCGGGCACCGTGGGGCAGGGGTTGCAGGAATGGGGGATGTGGGAGAAGCCTGGGGGGCTGCATCCCCCACACGCGCTGCCTGGCGGGTGTCAGAGCTTGCGGCCACGGGTGGGTCGCGCTGGGCCAGTGGCCGTTCTGGGGGGGCAGCAGCCCCGCGGAGCAGTTTCTGCGAGCCCTTGGCCGCCGCTCACTTGTCCTCGTCGTCGCTCCCGCCGAGCTGGTAGGTGAAGAAGCCGACGGAGTCATGCGCCAGCTGGGCCAGGTGGATGACGCCGGTGACCGCCAGCGCGGCCAGCGCCAGCGGCAGCAGCACGCTGCCAGCCGTGGCCAGCGCGTTGTAGCACCGCGCCCTGGAGCTGAAGCGCCGAGCGGCTTCCACGTCCCCGGCCGCTCTCCGGTCCCGCGCCTGCAAGAGCCCAGAGCGGGGGCAGCGGCGGCCGGGCTGCCCGTGTCCCGTCCCCGTGTCCCGTCCCTGTGTCCCGTCCCCGTGCTCCCCCAGCACCCTCGCAGCCGTTAGCCCCTAGTGCCACGGGGCCAGCAGCTCCCTGCCAGGCGAGGGGTGAATGTCTGTCCATCTCAGCCTTCCGTCTGTCCACCCCAGCCCACCCGCCGGCTCCACGCGCCCCTGCTCCCCCAGTCTTAGCTGCCGGGTTTTTCCCTTCTGCTCCTCTCCTGCTGCTCTCGGAGCCTCGCTGGCTCAGCCCTCACCTTCCCCATCCCTCCACCCGCTCCAGTCCGGCCGCAGCTGATCCTGCCAGGGGCAGGCGAAGGGGCTGGGGGCACCGTGGCCCTCCAGCATCTTCTGGGGAGATGGGGTTGGTCCCCAGGTGGTGACAGCCCTGGCGGGGAGGCTGTGCTCAGCTAGAGGGGTCTCACAGCCTTGCTGATGGGTGGTAGGGAAGGCGTGGGAGCTTTGCCAGGAGTTGGTGTCACCTGCCACCAACCTTGGGAAGGTGTTGGGCTCTTGTCCCCCCTCCCAGGAGTGGGGTGCTCTGTGCCTGCTCAGGACAGTGCCTCCATTTCAGCCGCTCTGTGGCTCCTTGGGACGTCCATCCCGTGGCATCGGTGTGGGGAGGGCTCCCAGGCCACCCTAAACGTTCCCTGTCCCATCCCCACCGGGAACCCCACGGTCCCCACCCCGCTTGGTGCCTGTACCTTGACGGAGAAGGCGAGCGCCACGAAGCCCAGGCAGCAGAAGTTCATGTAGATGGTGTTGAAGATGGACCAGACGAGGTGGTCGCGGGGTGGTTGGGGGCCAGGGTTGCCAGGGGACGGCCCCCGCTTGTGGTCCTCCCGCGGGTAGGAGGTGTCCATGGCCACGCAGAGGGGCACCCCCCGGCTCTCCTGCCGCACCAGCCTGGCTGGGGCACAGGCAGGGCAGCCCCTTTATATAGTGCTCGCCTGTGGCACGGCCTTGGCCTCTCTATATATAACCTGGGGAAATTACAGCCCTCCAGAGCTGTGGTTGTCAGGCGGGATTGGCTGGGAGCTAGGAGAAACTAATGGGTTTGCAAGCCTGTGGGATTTTTCTGTCCAGCCTTCCTCCACCACAACGAGCACAGACGGCTCCGGCACGAGCTGGGGAGAGGCTGAGGAGGACACTGGGAGGACCAAGCCACGGGGTGACTTTGAAACCAAGTGACGGTCACCAAGAGATGGCCCCTGGGCACCAGGATCTGTCACTGTGCTGGCTCACACCGACACCTCCATCCCCATCCCTCCCGGCAGCCTTGGCTGGGAAGATCCCTCGCTTGCAGTGTGTTTGGCCTGCCGGATGCATTACACGGGAACTGAACAACAAAATGTAGAAGCGCTATTTCTACGGGGTTCCCGAAGCGGGAGTGGAAGGGGCTGTGTGGTGGGATGGGCTGTGTGTGGCCAGAAAAACATGGGAGATTATTTTTTCCTTTCTTTCTTCTGCCATGCCTAAGCTTTTAGGGAGAAACTTGTGTGGGACCTGGGCTGGCAGGGCTCTGCACCGCAGTGGGGATGCAGGCACAGAGATGCGCAAGGACCCTCTTCTCCTTTCCCGCTGGGAATAAAGCGACAGGTGAGGGGGTTTGGCAGGACAAGCTTTATTGGTGGCAACGGTGACCTATACATGTGTCACTGCGCTGTGAAGCCCAGCAGCTCCCTGTGCACAAGCAGAGATAAGAGGGGGCTGTCCCCCGCGTCCCAGCCTGGCCCACCCCTCCATGTGCTGGGACACCCCGGGGTGCAGCAGCGGGGACCCTGCACCACGCACCCACAGCGGGGACACTTGGGGAGGGGGGCAGCGAGCGGGCTGGTGACAGGTGGCCATCAGATGGCGATGATTGCGATGATGATGAGCACCACGCCGGCCACCAGAAGCAGGGAGCAGATGATGTTCAGCACCCTGGCACGGGCGCCGTGCCGCCGTGCCCCCTCCAGGTCTCCCAGCACCTTGCAGTCACGGGCCTGGGGGGGGCAGGGAGAGCTCAGCAAGGGGGGGAACCGGTTGGACCCTTGGCACGGCACGGGGGTGGCCACAGGATGGTGCTGGGACCTTCAGGGACGCATCACCCCGGGGCAGGGGGTGACACCACACTGCCTGCTCCCCCTGACCCCAGTCCCGGCTCCCGCGGCGGGATGGACTGTGGGGATCGGTGGGTCCCGGCAAAGGGTGGCAACGGGGGTGTCTGGGACGGGGGAAACTGGGTCTGGGGACCTGGCTTAGGGGAGAGGTCTGGGTTGGGTTGGGGATGACCAGATTGGGGGGTCCTGGATCAGGAGACAGGTCTGGGGTGAGCTGGGGCGGGAGGCACACAGGGAGGTCCCGGGGGGCACTGGATCAGGGGGTCCCGAGCTGAGGGAACAGTCTGGGTCGGAGTGGGTCAGGGGTCCCGGGCGCTCCCTGGCCAGGGAAGGGGCTGGGTCGGGGGGGTCTCAGCTCAGGGGCGGTGTGGCAGGGGCTGGGTTGGGGGTGCCGGGTCGGGGTTGTCTCTGGGGCCCGGGCTGGGGGTCTCGGGAAGAGCTGGCTGGGGAGACGGGCCGCGTCGGGGGGACCGATCCGGGCGGGTGGGGGGTCCCTGTTCCCCCCTCACCTTGATGGAGAAGACGAGCGCGGGGAAGCAGAGGCAGCCCAGGCAGGCCAGCCCGTATCCCGCCAGCACGTTGAACAGCGACCACAGCACGTAGTCCCGGGGCTGCTCGGGGGGGCGGGCGGCGGGGGGCGCCCCCCGCCCGGGGGGCTGCAGCGGGATGGACACCTCGCTGTGCTGCGGCTTCATGGCCGGGACGCGGCGCGGCCGGAGCGGGCGGCGGAGCAGCGGGACGAACCGAAACTGAACCCGTCCGGGAGAGCGCGGGGCGGGGGCGCGGCCGGACACCCCCGCTCCGGCCCGGGGCCACCCCGGGGTCTGTCCCCTCCTCGGTGGGCGGCACCGCCACCCGTGTCACTGGGTCACCGCTCCGCGCCAGCCGCCGGGTGCGAGGCAGCTCTGGGGACTCGGGGGGCTCCAAAGCCCAGTTTCTCCCTTGGGGAGCCGCTCCCTCGGCAGCGAGGCGGGGCAGGGCCGGGTTTGACAGATGGTTTCAGGGTGCCGGAATGAGGGGCAGGCGGGGGCAAGGGAAGGTGGGACCCCCCAGCCCCGCCGCTGAGCCCTTGGCGGGGGCTGCACCCCTCCCCGCAGCGGCAGCTCCGCCGGGGCCGGTCGGTAACACGGGCAGCAGGGAGCACAGGAAGCGGGCTGGGGGGAGAGCGTCTCTGAACACCCCAGGAGGCCGGGGAGGGTGCGCGTGTTTTTATTGCATTAACAGCACCTACATGGCACCTCCTTTCTGAGCCCCTTTCCTGCTGCCCTGCCTCAGGTGAGTGCACCTGAGTTATGGGGTATCTCCCAAGCCAATGCTCCCAAAGCCAATCCAAATAATGCCTCCTGAAACTCCAAAGCACGACATTTCCACGGAGAAGTGTGAGGAAGGAGCTTTATTTGCTGTGAGCTCACCCCGCGGGTTCATGCAGGAGGGGGCTGTCTCAGGCAGGGTGCAGCAGGAGGGTGCCTGAGGACACCCCCTCATTTGGTGGGAGTGAGAAGGAGGTCCCATGGGAGCCGCCTGTCTCCCCCATGAACAAGACAAATGGGTTTTGGATGAGTGAGGTGGAAAGGAAGGAAAATGAGGCCCTGGTGCCACTGTCCCACGGCAGGATGGGGTCAGCGGTGTTTCATTGCCTCCAACATCTTGTAGCTCTGAACCAGCAGCACGAGGCAGATGATGGTGACCACGGTGCCCAGGCAGAACGCGACGATGTTCAGCTGCTTGGCCTTCCTCCCGTAGCTGCCGGCACCTGCCGGGTCCTGGGCGATTTTCCTATCCCTGGCCTGCGGATGCGGAGAGGGAGACGGGCGGTGGCACGAGCCAGGGGCGGTGGCAGTGGTGACGATGGGCCGAGGGGACATGCCGCTGCCCCTTGCCATCCAGCAGCTGGCCTCGCCAAAGCCTGGCACCAGGACACACCGCACCCTCTCCAAACCCACCCCAAGGCAGCAGAAACAGAGCTCGCAGCAGCCTGCAAGTGCTTTCTTAATGGCTTAATAAAAGCAATTGTGTTGGTGACTGGCTGCCCAGTGCTGCTGGGGGCCGGGCAGCAGTGCGGGGGGGGGCGGGCAGAGGAGTGGGCTCCGCTCAGAGCCCACATGGCACTCAACATGGTGCCGACATGTGCTGCTCAACGGTTCCCAGGACGCCCGTTAAAAATGATTCACTTTCGAGGTAACAAAGGAAGAGTATGCAGGGAGCAGCTGTTTCTGTCTCGGGTAGGAGCGAAGCCTTGCAGTGGCGCGGGGACCGTGGCGGGAGGGGGCCAGGAGCTGGTGCCACCTTGTCCCCTGGCAAGGGATGGTTTGGGGCTCACTCGAGCCGGTGGAGGAGGGACAGACCCACCGCGCTGCCCTGTCCCCCTTCCCAAAGCAACAGGTGGACAGGTGGCCCTCGAGTGGTGGCTTTGCTGGGGACGTTGGGTGTGGACCCGCATGGTGGGGCTGGACGTGGCAGGAGGGAGTGGGGGGACATCTCATGGGAGAAAGATGGGGAGCCAGGTGGGGATGGGGCCACTGGGGGCAGCTCAGAGCAAGATGGGACAGGGTGAGCTGGGGTGGGACAGGACGGGATTCGGTGGGGTGGGACAGGACGGGACAGGACGGGATTCGGTGGGGTGGCACAGGGTGAGCCGGGGTGGAACGCGGCAGGGTCGGGGAGCCCTGGCAGGGCAGGCAGGACCCCCAGCCGGGCAGGGGGTGGTGGGCTGAGGGTGAGTTCCCCTCACCTTGACGGAGAAGACGAGCGCGACGAAGCCCAGGCAGAAGGGGTTGCAGAAGAGGGTGTTGAAGAGGGACCAGAGCACGAAGTCCCGCGGGCCGGGCTCCGGCCGCTCTCCAGCGGTGCCGGGGGGGCCGTAGGCGGGGGCCGGGGTCCCTGTCCCGTTCTTGCCGTAGGGCTGCATGTTGATGCCGACGGGCTGGGGGAAGCTCTCCATGGCAGCCCTGCCGGGGAGGAGCGGGGGGGCACGGGCACCCGGGCTTCTTAAAGGCGAGACGAAGGGTTTGCCGGGGTGGGGCCCCCCCGCCTGATAGCGCACCGGGGCGGGTTCTGCGGCGCTGCCGGGCGGGCTGCGGGGGGGGCGGCTCCGGGCGGGCTGGGGGCTCCCCGGGATGGGCTGGGGGCTCCTCGGGATGGGCTGGGGGCTCCGGGCGGGCTGGGGGCCCCGGCCAGGCGGGGGCAGAACCGCAGCCCCAGGCGTGGCTGGGGGGGCAGGCAGAGGGGGATGCCCGTGGATCGGGGGATGCCATGGGGCGGGCGATGCCATGGGGCGGGTGATCCCACAGGGCAGGTGATGCCACGGGGCAGGTGCCTCGCCCATTCCTCTTTTCTTTGTGCTCGATGGGGCTGTGAAGCGATTTGTGCCGCCGGCAGGTCGGGGCAGAGCCGTGCTGCTGCTGCGGTTACTCGGTCACAGTGGGGACATGAGGCACAGGAGGACAGTGGGGACACACCACTGGTCGGGGGGCAGCCACCAGCCCCCCGATACCTCCCCAGCCACAATCCCCTGCTGAGAGCTCAATCTCTGCCCCTGGGGCTGAAGCCAGCAGTGGGGGGCACTCAGCCGCTGGGTTTGCACATTGAGTTTCCAGTGTTTTCCCCCACCTTTGGTTTCGGCGCCCACGACAATGGGTCCTGCAGCTGTGACAGGGTCTTGTGGCTGCCAAAATAAGGTTGTGCGGTGGAAAATAAAAGAAACAAGCTTCGGGAGAGCAGCAAGGAGGTAAAAACCACTCGAATAAAAAGACAACCAAGGCACAGAGCTACAAACCACATGGGTTTTGGAAACATCAACATCCTTCCTGTTCAGGGCCCGGCTCCTGGAGGCCGAGCGAGAGGCTGATAAAAGGAAACTCAGCCCTGACCTTTTTCTGAGAAATGTGTTTTTCCCCGCTCAGGAAGAGCGGAGGGTTGTGTCGGGAGGAGGACAAAGGCGTTAGTCACCTGTGCCGCATGGGTTTTCAGGCTGTCCCCGTGGTTTGGGTGTGGATCTCAAAGTCCTGGCCCCTAACGTCACCTGTCCCTAACCCACAGGAAATAAAAGATTTTTTTGTTTGTGTTTTTTTTTTTTTTTCCTCAACTACTTCCCTGGCAACAAGGGGTTGCTTGTTGGGGTTAATGACATTCGTTAGGTCATGGTGATAATTAAGAAATCACTGCAGGGAGGCTGGTGGGGGCAGGCAAGGTGGGTGAACGGGTGGATGGATGGATGGATGGGTGGATGGATGGATGGATGGGTGGATGGATGGATGGGTGGATGGATGGATGGGTGGATGGATGGAGCTGGGTGAGGATTTCAACGGAGTGTTTGCCCTCCAGCCTCAACACCTGGTGTATGGTGCTGCTGAAAAAGCTGCTGGCAGGAGCCCAGTGGGGATGTCCCCATTTTGGGGTGGCGGGGTCCCTCCATGGAGCACCACCGGCTTGTCTGGCTCACGTGGAGACAAAGGGACCATGGCGTTGGAACCTGGCTAGGGACAACCAGCAGCCGCAAGGACCCAGCGCTGCCGGTTGGTTCCTCATCCATTGTTTCCGAGCACCTGTTCAGGGATCCTGGTTTCCCCAAAGCCCCAGCACAGGCGGGATCACAGCTCATGTCGCACCCACCTGTGCTTGGTGCCACCCGCCCACCAAAATTCCCACTCCCAGCTTTTTTGTGTATTTGCCCTTGCAGCTGAACAAACGAGATGCCAGAAAGCAGAGAGACAAAGTTCAACCTGTGTTGCTGCTGCTGGATGGTGCCCCCCGGCCCCGCTCCCCCCTGCACCCCCAGCCCTCGGGGGGTCGGGTCCCTGGGGATGCTCGGGACGGGGATGCGGCTGCTGGCGGATTTGGGTCCATCACTGGAGGGAGGGTGCGGGAAAGCGAAATGCAGGGGTGGTGGGTGGCTTTGGCACTCCTGGACAGAAGGGTCTGCGGGGCGAGCGTGGGACCGTGGGGTCTGCGGGAGCTCGCCAGCTGGGGGGAGAGCGACTTGTGGGGTGACAGGCAGGTGACACGTGGGTGACACACGGGTGACATGGCTCCAGGGGCCAGCACTGGCCTCAGTGCTGGCTTCTGGTGGCATGGCCGGGAAATCGAGGGCTGGGTGGCCGCTTGCCAACAGACGGAAGCAATTGCCGCAAGAGCACAAACAGGCTGTTTGCGTCCTCGGAGCACCACGGCCCTGCCCCTCCCCGCTGCGGGGCGGCAGCCCCCGAATCGGGTGGATTTACCACAGAAAAAGGGCTTTGCTCTCCCGGCTTTAAAGCCCCCCTGTGCCCGCTGTCCCACCCGGCATCGAGGGACATCCCCATCCCAAAACCCCTTGCAGGGCCTGGGGGGTTTTTGGGGCGTGCAGAGGGTGGGGGGTTGCGTCTCCCTCCCCATCCAGCTCTGCACAGGGATATCAGATTGGGACAACCCTGGCGGGTTTTTGGCTGCAGAGCATCCCTGGGAAGATGTGCCCCAGGGTTTTTTGCGTGTGTTGGCTGAGGGAGGAGGGGTGAGAGCTGCCGGGGGTGCACAGTGAGCCTGCACCCCTGCGCCAGCCCCGCCGAGCAGCGCTGTGCCCGAGGCCCCGGGCAGAGCAAGGCTGGGTGCTGGGGCTGGGCTGGGGACAGGCAGAGCGGGGAGCGTGCGGGGGAGCCAGCGCAGCACCCGGCGCGCCGCCAGGCCCTTGTATAACGGGGTGCGGCTCTTGCCAGCGCTGCAGAGGCCAAGAGTTGGAAAGGTCAGGGTGATGTTTTCGAGCAGGGGTTCGCTGTCCTTTTAGGAAACTTCTCGTCCCCTGCAGCTGGAGGGGGTGTTTGACCCAGTGTCCCGCTGGCGGGCACATCGGGGCCCTGTGGGCAGCGAGCGGCCCCGGTTGCGAGCCGGGGCACGTGCTTGTTTGCTCTTACGGGAAGAGGTGGAGGAATAAATGATTCACCAGGAGGTTTGTGCCAGGGATCCTGCAACAAATAACCGTTATGTTTTGCGGGTGGGATTTCTGACATCTTACTCATGAGTGCAGCTTCTTGGCAGGAGCCTCATGTTCTTGGGGAGAGAAAAAAAAAG
This sequence comes from Pampusana beccarii, assembly GCA_013399365.1. Taxonomy (NCBI): domain Eukaryota; kingdom Metazoa; phylum Chordata; class Aves; order Columbiformes; family Columbidae; genus Pampusana; species Pampusana beccarii. The sequence continues at coordinate 275,568 of VWYH01006445.1, forward strand.
GCATGCTTTTTTTTTCCCCATCCTTGTGGGGCCCCAGCCCCGAGGACCTGAGCCTGCCAAGGACGAGGAGCGCGAAGGCTTCCGGCGAGCTGGGGGGGGCGGCCAGCCCGGCCGCGCGCTTGCAGCTCTGCCAGATGGGCTGCAGCCGGGATTCTTCGCGAGGTCTTGCCCGGGTCACTGGGGAGCGGGCAGCCCAGTGCTGTGTGCTGGCAGGCGCGAGGGCGTCTGCCCGTGAGAACGGGGCGCAGGCGTCATGCTGGAAAAGCTTTGGAGGGTGGGAGAGGTGGGGGTCACTGTCTTGCTTCACCCTAAAAGCTGCTCTGCCCGGCTGGTGTCCCCATCACCCCGCTGGTGTCCGCGTCACCCGGCGGGTGTCCCCATCACCCGGCAGTGCCAGGGCTGAGCTGTCTGTCTCTCTCCTGCAGCGAGGCGGTTTGGGATGGATCCACACCACCCACAGCTTCCCCTGGGGAAGCTCTCTGGCCCCCCGCATGGCCGCACACCGTCACGGTTGAGCTCGTCTTGCTCCAGCCCTTTGCGCAGCCCCGCCACCCAAACATCCAGCTTGCTCTCAGCTCTGCTTGCTCTGCCCCTCTCCTGCGGGTCAGTGAGGGTGGGGGTGCTCCCGGTGACACCCCAAAGATGAGCTTCTACCTCCATCCTTGGGGTGAACCTTGCAAGCGCTTTGCATCCCATACCGATGCCCCTTCCCCTCGAGTAGCCGGGTTCACTGCCCTGGCGCATCCCTGAGCATCATCTCGGTGACGCTCCGTGCCGAGGGACAGCTTCCCTCTCCAGGCGTGTCCCGAGGGCGGATGCTGCTTCTCAGCTGGTCAAGTTGGGGTGGGGAGACCCCAAAAAAGTCCCTGTCAAAATGAAACCGAGCCAGGGGCAAAAGTGTAAGAAACCTTTATTTGAACCAGATTTTCTCCAAATAAGGCACTTCTCCTTAGGATTATTCTTAGAGGCACTTAGGGCTACAGGATTGGCGGGAAGTGGAAAAGCTCTTTCCCTTCGCTACAGCCAGTTTTGGGGTGCTCAGCTCCTGCCAAAGGAGGGTGTCTCCAGGTAGTTCCAGCGAGGGCTCCACAGGGGCTCCGAGCAGGGAGGAAAGGGGGACAGGACCCCAGGGGCTCTGGGGGGTGCATGGAGGACATCCCCCCGCTCCGAGGAGCGCCGGGGGCTCCTGGCAGGCATCGGGGGGAGGCCTAAGTGGGGCCGAAGATGGTTTCTGGTTGCTCTTGCTTGTGGTAGGAGAGGTTCATGGCGGCGATGGTGCCAGTGGCCATCAGGACGATGATGAGGATGACGAGGAAGACGTTGAGCAGCAGGGCGGTGATGTTCAGGTACTTGGCAGTGGAGCCATAGCTGAGCGCCCCGCTGTAGTCGCTGAGGACTTTGCGGTCCCTGGACTGGGGGGAGATGGAGGGGACAGTCAGTGCGGTTGGGGGGCGCCCTGGGGGGCTCCGGCCGGGTGGGAGAGGGAGGGGCCGTGCAACCCTGAGCTGCGGTGCAGGGCTGGGGTGCCCCCGAAACACCAGGAGAACCCTGGAGTGCCAGGTTCCTCCCCTGCTCCAAACCACCACCCTCTCCAGAGCTACCAACCAGGGCTCAGGGGGGCCGGGGGTCTGTGCCCTGGGGGCTCGGTAGGGGCTGTTTGGCATCCCAGGGTCAGGGCTCTGTGGGGTCCATGGGTCTCCCTGGGGCTGGGGGCTCTGTGGGGTCCATGGGACTCCTGTCAGCTCCATGGGGTCCCTGTGGGGTCCATGGGGGCTCTGGGGGGGTCTATGTGGCACCCCAGGATAGGGTCTCCATGGGCTCCATGGATCTCCCTGGAGGTGGGGGCTCTGTGGGCTCCATGGGGGCTCTGGGGGGGTCTATGTGACATCCCAGGGTTGGGATGCTGGGGGATGCATGAGTCTCCCTGGAGTTGGGGGCTCTGTCAGCCCTGTGGGGGCTCTGTGGGGTGCATGGGGGCTCTGGGGGGTGCCTTGGGCACCCCAAGGTCGGGGCTCTGGGGGCTCCATATAGCACCCCAGGGCCGGGGGCTCAGTGGGGTCCCTGGGGCCGCCTCCCCCCACCGCGCAGGTGTCCCCCGGGCTCCCCGCGGTGCCCCCACCTTGATGGAGAAGACGAGTGCCAGGAAGCCCAGGCAGCAGACGTTGCCGTAGAGCGCGGTGCAGAGCGACCAGGCCAGGTGGTCGCGGGGGGGCGGCGGCGGCTCCACGGTCACGGCGGTGCTGGGGGGCAGCCGCTCCGCCTCCCCCGCCTCGGGCAGCGGCTCGTAGGGCGGCAGCAGCGGCCCCAGCGACAGCGACCGCTCCATGATGCCGGCGGCCGCAGCTGGGGGGCCGCGGGAGGCGGGTCGGTCTCGGTTTCGTTTCCCCGGAGCGGGCTGTGCCGGGGCGGGGCAGCCCCGTCCGGTCCCCGTGCCAGGGGGGAGCCCCCGCCCTCCCTCTGTCCCCTTCTCCTCCCCCGCTTCTTTTCTTCCCCTCGCTCCCTGTCCCCTGCTTTGCCCCCTTCTTCTCTGCCCCCTTCTTGCCCTGCCCCGTCTCGTTCCCCTTCTTGGTCGCCCCCCGGGGTGGCGGGCTGGGGTCAACCGTGAGCGTTTCGGGGTGCTTGGTGAGGAAACTCGAAGTAGGGTCCCCCGCGCAGGGCACTGGGGCCCCTTTTCCCCCCGCAGGCTGGATTTTGGGTGCGTGTGAGCAGCCGAGGCGGAGGGGCCGCGGCGTGGCCCCCGGGGCTGTGGCTGGAGGAGAAGGGCTCTGGCAGCGCTGTCCCTCTGGCACCGCGCAGAGCCGCTCCCCGCAGCGCATGGACGAGTTTTCTTTCCAGAACCTCATCAGGATGTCGTGCGAAGGGCTCGGGCTTGGCCGCCTGTGAAATCCCCAAAATCGTGCTGCTGGTGGGGGAGAGTGGCTTCTGCAGCAGCGGGACGGGCCGGTGGCTGCCAGCCGGCCTCCCCGCTCTGTCACCCTCCCTGGGGTCCCAGGAACACACCCCGCTCTTGTGGAGGGGCACAAGCCCGGCTCCGACTCCATCCCTCACAAATATGGCGTGAAGCTGGAAGGTGCCACCAGTTGGGGACATCATTTGGGACGCATGAAAAGCCGTGAGCCAGCTCCCTGTGGTCCCCGAGGGCACCAGCCCCTTAGGAAAATTGCCTTCCCTATTATACCAGGCAGTCTCTGACAGTATATTAACTTAAAATGTCTTAAATCACATTATATACTGTAATATAATCAAATAATAAAATTTTACTGGCAACTCTGGGATTGTTCATGCTGAAACGAAACAAAGGAATGGACAGCCCAGCCCTGGAAGGATGGAGTTTGCTGCTCGGCAGCTTCAAGCTGTCATGAAAGATAAAGGATACCAGGGACAACCAGGATAACGCCAGCATCCTAAACCCGACATGACTTGGAAGCCCTTGTCTGGCATCATAGATCAGTAAGTCCGTCCAGAGTGACTGTAGGGATGGCTGGATTAATAGATAAACAGCAAGAATGCTGAAAAAACAGGGTTGCTTTGCAAAGTTTTACTAGGGTTAGTACTTGGTAGCGAAGGTGCAAATGATTAATGGAGTTGTCATGTACCTGAACGATTGAAGGGTTTCAGAACCTGTGTAAAGCCACATTTGGGGTGCCTGCTTGGGCTGGGACACCGCATGTGCATGAATATTTGCTCTTGTAATGCTGTACTTGCCCCAGCCTCTCTCGTTGGTTGGCACAAGCTAGTCATGAATTTTATTTGGGACATCCTGCCAGTGTTCCCAAACCTCCCAGGCCCCTGGGGCCGCTGGTGGGGTGGGGACAGGCTGAACTTCGGTCCCCTGGTCAAAGGCTGTGCAAACAACCGTGCTGGACCCGCAGCCTTTACTGGAGAGCTGCAAAAAATGGGGAAATAACAGCTTAATTTCCCCGGACGTGCATCTTCAGTGTCTGCAGGGAGAGCCTTGTGCAGAGATCCCCTTCATTCCGGCCTCCTCCTCCTCAGCCCGCTGCAGGGCTCCGTGCGGCTTCGCTTCCTAATGAGGACCGAGCTTCCTGTTCTGCCACTTTCCCCACCTGGTTGTCTAAATTGGGCTTAATTAGAAGTTAATTAACCTTCCACATCTGTAAGGGAGCTGAGTGAAGGGAAATGCAAACCAGAGCACTGGTGCCCTCTAGTTTCCCCAGCTGTGAACGTGTTTTTTTTTTTTTTTCTCGAATAACTGGCTTCCGGCGGTTTTTTTTTTTTCCGGCGTTTTTGTCCCAGCCCCAAGCTGCAGTGAGGAGGAGCTGCTGCCCCAATTTGTGGAGCGGGAAAGGAGAAAAAAAAACCCGGAGGTTTTCGCCAGCGCGCTGCAGAGGATGAAACCAGGCGGTGCAGCGCTGGAGTGAGTTGTGGCCGGTCTCAGCCCGGCTGGGCACGGGTGGCCCGGGGACCGCAGGGCTGTCACCGCGGAGCAGCCCTGCCAGTGCGGTCCGTGACCCTCCGGCCACGAGGCCCTGCTCGCTGATGGCATAATTAAGTCTTATTGTTAATTACTGTTAGGCTTTGCGCAGGGTGAGCTACACCCCTTGCGCTTCCCCACTTCTAGAGGGCAGAAGCGGCCTCGGCCCCGGGGGATCCCGGGGATCCCTACACCCAGCGAGGGGGATCCGGGGATCCCAGTCCCCGCGGGATCCCTGCATCCAGCGAGGGGGATCCCTGCATCTATTCCCATGGGATCCCTGCACGCAGCCAGGCGTGATCAGGGATCCTCGCACCGTGGGATCCCGGCGCACCGGACCGGGCCCGCAGCCCGTGCGGCGGCCGCGCGGGATCGTACCATTACCGCGGCGGGGGTCAAGGTCGGGTGGGGCCCCGCCGAGGGGCCGTCAGCCGTCCCGCCGGGCCCCGCGGCACGGAGAGCCCTTCTCCTGTCTCTCCGCCGCCGCCCTGCCCGCCCGCCGGGGAGGGACGAGGACAAGGACGGGGACGGCGACACGGCCACCCCCCCGCGCCCCGCATGGCCTCGCCCGCGGCGCCTGGCGGGGATGCCGGCCCGTTGGCGTGGAGACGCGCGGCGCCTCCGCGGGCTCCTCCCCAGCGGGGCACCAATTGGCGGTGGTTCCGCGCGGAGCGCCCCGTGATTGGCCGGCGGTGCCGTCGCTCGGGCCGAGGGGCGTGGCGGT